>JAVIAB010000092.1:24340641-24438141 GCA_032433765.1 Megaustenia siamemsis | reverse complement strand
TAGCATCTGTTGATAATTATATGATAGGAGAGCTATGTCATCAGTAAAGTCTAAGTCATTAGGCTGCTTTGGTCAGTCACCACTGGACTTCATTTCTGTTGTTTAAGCTATTGTCATAATCCAATCTATGGCCAGTAGAAAAAGAAATGGAAATAGAAGGCACCACTGCTTAACTCCTATTCTTATATCAAATGCATCTGCAACCTGCCCGTCGTGCACAACACTACATTTCATTCCTTCAAATATTGTTCATAACAGGTTAATACATTTTATGGGGATTCCGTAATGACTCAGTAACTTCCAAAGTATTCCTCTGTCTAACTTATCAAAGGTCTTTTCATAATCGAAGAATCCGATATAAAGTGGGGATTGCTATTCTAAGCTTTATTCAACTTGTTCGCGTAAGGTAGTTATTTGATCAGCACATGATCTGTTTTTTCCTAAAACCTGCTTGTTCATCTACCAAATGTTTCTCTATGACCTCTTTTAGTCTTTCCATAATGATTCTGCTTACTATCTTTCCTGGCTCCGATAGTAGCATAATTCCCTTATAACTTGTGCACGTATTTAACTTCCTTTCTATGGTAGTTTGATCATATAACCTTTCTAGTCTTCCTTATGGTCCCCACACCGCGATGGCAGGCAGAGGATCTCATGTATAGAGACAATGGCTGCGATCTCCGACTAGTACAGTCACTGCCAAGAAGGAAAGGAATGGCAAACTACCTTCTTAAATTGCCTTGAATAATCATGACAAATCACACCTATGGAAGCGAATCATGGACAGTAGACAAACAAACAAAGAGACGATTAGAGGCCACAGAGATAGGATTTCTCAGAAGAATGTTGAAAGTTCCATGGACAGCTAAAAAGACCAATGAGGAAGTTCTCAAAGAGGCCAACACAAAAAAGGAGCTCTTAAAAAAACATCAGAAAGAAGCAATCAACATTTTTCGGGTACATCATGAGAAGAGGAAAGTTGGAATACTTGGCTACAACTGGCAAAATAAAAGGAAAGAGAGATCGCGGGCGACAAAGAGAGAAAATACTGGATAGCTTGATGTCATGGCATGGAAAACAGTCAACAACAGAACTGATACGATGCACTGTAGATAGAAGATTGTGGAGGGACATGATCACCTACGCCAACCGGTATGGCACATGATGATGAGTCTTCAGGTATCTCTTCCCATTCCCATATCTCGTAGATTATGTAACATCTTGGTAGAAAACTTTAACATGCGTTACTATTTATTTGTATTTTATTCCCGACGACGTGTTGTGCAGTGGCTTAAACTGGTTGTTTGTGAATTTGGCGAAGAGGTCATCCTAAGGTCAGGGACTTTTTCTGTTTACAATTAAATAAGAACCTGAGGGTAAACATTGCGAAGCCACTGCCCCAGGATCTATTTCCAGCCCCCTAATAAATTTCAATTCTGTATACACCAACAATGAAACATAATTTAATAATATTTCTTTTTATTTTATCATAATTTTGTGTGTCATATTTTACTTCAGAAATTCGCATTTGAAACTTACATTTTTGTTTTTGTTTTTCCCATCAAATGCATACATTGGAAATGTAATCTTTTCAGAATTTAGCTCTTTTAATATTCAGTAAAACAAAAAACAAAACAAAAAGCGCTGTTTTTCTACAAAATAATGAATAAACAGAGAAACATTAAATGAGATTTAGACAGACATACATCCTATCTGGGTAATAAACAAGGTATGACATCATGGCAAAAACCATGCCAAAATGTGATCAAAGCAAACGGCAAGAGAATGACACCCCAAACAGATTCGAGAGTAATATAAAAGTATGAATAAATCGCTTCTTGTCAGAGTGTACAATGTGACAAGTTGATGATTGATTCACTGCAACAAGAAGCTGACACAGTGACATTCGTGTACTAATCCAGCCATGGTACGTATTTCCTGGTTTATGAAGTCTTTGGAATCGTTCTCTGTGCCAAAGACGGTTTCTTTACAGATTGTCGTTAGAAAACATGAATGTCCTCACAGTTAAAGTCTGTTGTTAGAGAACATGAATGTCCTCATAGTTAAAGTCTGTTGTTAGAGAACATGAATGTCCTCACAGTTAAAGTCTGTTGTTAGAGAACATGAATGTCCTCATAGTTAAAGTCTGTTGTTAGAGAACATGAATGTACTCATAGTTAAAGTCTTTTGTTAGATAACATGAATGTCCTCATAGTTAAAGTCTGTTGTTAGATAACGTGAATGTACTCATAGTTAAAGTCTGTTGTTAGATAACGTGAATGTACTCATAGTTAAAGTTTGTGGTTAGAGAACGTGAATGTCCTCATAGTTAAAGTATGTTGTTAGAGAACATGAATGTACTCATAGTTAAAGTCTTTTGTTAGAGAACATGAATGTCCTCATAGTTAAAGTCTGTTGTTAGAGAACGTGAATGTCCTCAAAGTTAAAGTCTGTTGTTAGAGAACGTGAATGTACTCATAGTTAAAGTCTGTTGTTAGAGAACGTGAATGTACTCATAGTTAAAGTCTGTTGTTAGAGAACGTGAATGTCCTCAAAGTTAAAGTCTGTTGTTAGAGAACGTGAATGTACTCATAGTTAAAGTCTGTTGTTAGAGAACGTGAATGTACTCATAGTTAAAGTCTGTTGTTAGAGAACGTGAATGTACTCATAGTTAAAGTCTGTTGTTAGAGAACGTGAATGTCCTCAAAGTTAAAGTATATTTTTAGAGAACGTGAATGTTCTCACAGTTCAAGTCTGAGGTTAAAGAACATGAATGTTCTCACAGTTCAAGCCTGAGGTTAAAGAACATGAATGTTCTCACAGTTCAAGTTTGACGTCGGAGACGTTAAAGAACATGAATGTTCTCACAGTTAAAGTACGACGTCAGAGAACACTTAATGTCTAATTTTTTTTTACAATTTGAGAGAAAATAAAAATAAAAGATGCGAGAGTGTAAACAGAACAAAACTATAATAATAACATATTGTACATAATATCAAATACAGGGTGTTTATAAAGTCTCACTACACTTGGTATCTAGGTCAATTTGAAAAAAAAAATGTTTATGACGTCATCACAATATGTGCTCCCACTGTCAATGAAATTTGTTGAATAAGTTTATTGCTACTGGAAATGTGGAAGATGCTCCACGATCTGGTGGGCCTGCTGTGAATGATGAAATATGTTTAGATATCCAAGACAGAATCCTTAAAAGTCCAGACAAGTCATTAAGAAAACTGTCGCAACAAGTGAACTTACCATTGAGCACATATTGTGATGACGTCATAAACATTTTTTTCAAATTGACCTAGATACCAAGTGTAGTGAGACTTTATAAACACCCTATATAACATATGAAAATATATATGGCTTAAATATTAAATAGATAAACTTGTTAATTTTATTGCCACTTTCGAAGACATAGAGTTGGGGCAACAACGTTTGACTTTGGATGCTATTTTTACTGATGTTACTGACCACGTGACAGTTGATGTTGCGTATGTAGCGGTATCTTCATCTCTGGTTCGTCACCAGATGAATATTGTTGTAATGGTCTTCTCAGCTTATAATTGTGCATTATTATCTTTGTCGTTTGCTTTGAAGGCGATATTCCTTGAACTGTTTTGTAGTTTACAGCGATGAGCTTTTAATACTCAATTAGTTCGATTTTGCTATGACAATTTTGATCGCTACTAATTTGGACAATGCTGAGCGGCCAGTTCTGGGGACCTCGAAAGGTGGTGGTAGTGTCTTAGTCAGCACTGGTTTGTTAACTATAATGTCAAGATCTGCAACATGTTGCTGATTGCTGGAAGATCATGTTCGCTTTCAGTCACATGTAATAACAACACAGCAAATTATTGCACAACAGCTCTTCTAGACCGTCGTTCCACTTCCTTGCCTGCTCGTAAAAGGACTTTTCATCTATGTATTTACAATGTGTGGTAATTTATAACAAGCTAGAGTAACTGTTCCTTTCGGCTCAACATATCCGACGACAACAAGTTGTTTTTGAATATCAAGCTTGTCTTCCGTCTTCTATCCTTATTCGATTTGTCCTGCCTGAAAGTGGAATAGGATCTCGATCCTGTCTGGTTCACTTGGCCTAAGGCAAGATTTAGCTGATGACTTCCAAAACCATTCGTTGTTTGACGTCTTAAGCCCATAAGAGAGTTGATGTGCATTGGAAACAGAAATAAGAAAAAGAAATAATGCTAATTAGAGTGAAATTGCTACAGTGAATTGATCTTATTAACTGTTTCCTCCGACAAAGACGTGAATGTGAACAGAACACTGCCAGAACAAGCTCAATGATTTAAATAGAAAGTCAATGTAGCAACATTTAATAATATATACATCGCAGACAGAAAGAAAAGAAAAGCTTCAGAATGAGGCATTTCGTTCAAACAACTAATGACATGTGGGTTCTTCTGTCTAAAGTGTCCAGCGGCAAATCGGTAAAACGTTAGATTGCGAGAGATTGCACTTTCAGTTCATTCTGACAATTTAATACCACTTGTTCCATTAATGAACATAATCGTGAGCAATAGGTAATGGTCGATAGAAAGAAATAAGACAGTTCTTCACTGATTGTTAGAAAGAAACGAATCATCGATCCGAGTTATGTTTCGAAAGAAATGTCATTCGTGGATGTATTTTATGTAAGAAAGTAGAGAATTGAATAAAAGAAGTGTAGAAAACATGATGTCCCAGTGGAAGTTTGACATAAATAACGTGTATTCATTAATTTTAATGTAGAATGAGCATTGCTAGTAATTTTAGATAGCATTTGTCAGATAAAGCGAAATATATAGCAAGCTCAGATGTAATTGATACAAGGAGAAAAATGTGGCGCTAAAGAGAGTGTACATTAAACTGGACAAGTAGACACAACAAGATCTGGATAACAAATGATTTCATTTGTCCGCGGGAATAACTATGACAGGGACGTAAAGAAACATAAAAATAGAAGGAATTTAAGAGGAAAACAAATGAAGTAGGAGATGAATATTTAACACGCCTTTATTAATTTACTAGCTTTGTCTGTTAGAGTTTATTAGGCTTGAAATATTATGTAGGGACTAATATCCAATTTAATCAGCAAATTCTCGCAGGCCCTCATGAAAAAAATATACAACGCAATATTTCTATAATAAATTATTTTCTTTTTGTTTTTTTTTAAATCCAGAATTTCATATTTCAGAAATAATTCATTCATTTAAAAATGCGCTGTTCAGAATTTTTCAATTACATTCATGGCAACAAGATAAGTAAAGAACAGAAGCATTGACTTCATGACAGTCAGGGCAAACATGACAAAACCTCGGAAGATAAGGCACAGAATAAATGTTATGTTCACTGATTGTGTGACTTGTTGGTAGCAAACACGTTTTATTTCTCTCAGCTCTCACCTGTTAAGTTATAAGTAAAACTTGATGTAATGTGGCACTAGTTTACAGCAAATTGCGATTTCAGCGCTTTTCGGCACATCCGTCTTCAGCATGGCTAGATTGTCCTTCATTTGTCCTGAAATCGTCCATTAATGACCTACTTTTAAAAATTGTTCATGGGTCTTTCATGTGCGCTGAGTGCAGACTGGACCTTCTGTCTTTCGCCGTTATTTGTTGAGAAGGCTTAGACATCGGATCTCACTACCCAGAGAAGGCTAGACATCGGATCTCACTACCCAGAGAAGGCTAGACATCGGATCTCACTACCCAGAGAGGGCTAGACATCGGATCTCACTACCCAGAGAGGGCTAGACATCGGATCTCACTACCCAGAGAGGGCTAGACATCGGATCTCACTACCCAGAGAAGGCTAGACATCGGATCTCACTATCCAGAGAAGGCTAGACATCTGATCTCACTACCCAGAGAAGGCTAGACATCGGATCTCACTACCCAGAGAAGGCTAGACATCGGATCTCACTACCCAAAGAAGGCTAGACATCGGATCTCACTACCCAGAGAAGGCTAGACATCGGATCTCACTACCCAGAGAAGGCTAGACATCGGATCTCACTACCCAGAGAAGGCTAGACATCGGATCTCACTACCCAGAGAAGGCTAGACATCGGATCTCACTACCCAGAGAAGGCTAGACATCGGATTTCACTACCCAGAGAAGGCTAGACATCGGATTTCACTACCCAGAGAAGGCTAGACATCGGATTTCACTATTCATTGACCAGTGGCGCCACGAAGAAACCCCGGATTCGAACATACACGTTTTCACAGTCTGACCATAACACTTTTAATCTAGAAGCCAAAGTCCAAGCCAAACTTCTGATCAATTTTATTCAAACAGAGTCCGACATTCCAAGCCTTAAAAATGTCCTCCAGTCATTTACTGCAGAATGGCGCTCCATGGTAGCCAACCTTCGTTGCGGAGACGGCACTCGATGATGATGATGATGATGAGCCATTTACTGTGTTAGATTCCGAGAACACAAAACCCATCCTACAGGATCCCCCCCCCCCACAGACCTGAGGAGATCAAGAAAAGCTCTACGGTGCACCACCTGAGTCACTGAAACAGACAGCAGCTTTCATAGGAAAGTCCTCATTCCTAGTCTGAGCGAGCCATGATCACAGAAGAAAATTTCGAGAACAGTTACGGACTACAATCCCTATTGCAAGCTAGAAATTCCCAGTTTTAGCTATGGTCCCTCCTCCTCCTCCCCCTTTTCTACAAAAAGCAACAAACGTGTCATAAAGCTCTCTTAATCTAACTTAACGTTCCATTTAGAATTGTAAAGGAAAATTAATGAAAACAAACTGTATCTAAACTCACTATTTAATATGAACTGCGAGTAAAATATAACAAAATATTCACAAGTTATATGCATCAGCACAAACATACAGGGCATTTTGATAGACAGAACGTATGTTTTACGTTCTTAATAAAACAATGCCGGTAAAAGCGTTAATTTATCTTGTGGGTGTTTGTGTAAATTTGTTACATTGAAATTGTGTACAGCATCTCTCAAAGGTATCAATGGAGACTATTTTAATGCTTCTCTCGTAAACGCCCTCTGTGGGAAAGCGTCTACAGGTGTTGTGGTATCGATTGGTTGTTCAAGAGATCACTAGTGACAACAGCTGTGTTATTAGCACACGTATCTCGTTGTTTCTAATGTAACAATCATGTAGACCATGTGCAGTCAAGTCTACATAAAACGTAGTTCATGTTTGCAGTGGCAACAGCTTTCAACAACTGTGTAGTAGCCATCAATGTTGCATGAATTCTTAATGAGTCCCGATGACTTTCTTAGACGACCTATAGTTGTCTTTTGTGTCATTTTTATTTCAAGATACTACCATGTATGGGTGTGAGCGTAAATGGCGAAGTGGCTAACGCGTCGACTTGGTGATAAAGTGGTCGTGAATTCTGCCCTAGGTTGACGCTCTTCAGTCGACTCGGCTAAAAACAGGTAACTGACTGAGTAGAGGAAAGTAAATAGAACCGAGGAAGGGTTCTAGCATACTCGTCTGCAAATGTTGTAGTGTTGAAATGTTATACTGCAACTCTTTTACGACACGTGCATCATTTACTTTCGTCCTTAATGAAACCTAAAATTTGTCACCTGATTTATCGAGCTGGAAAAGATTAAATCTTCATTGATATGCCATCGCACCACTAACGGCTAGCCCGTAGACATTTAGTACTTTCAGAGGATGGCGAAATGTGTAGACATCGCTCACTGGTTTTGCACACAACTAGCTCATTCTTGCGGGTTGTCATTCATAGATATCCGATACTGAAGTTCATGACAGTCACAATGAACACTGACCCACTCACCTCAAAATGACGTGACCAATTGGACGAAGTTGAATACTTCACTTCTCTACCACATTTTTTCATCTCTTACATTCTTTACAATGAAGTCAAATGTTTTAGTTCAATAAATATCTCTTTTATCAAATTAATTTTTTTTCTGGTTATTTCGAAATAGCTTGGACTTGCCATGCAGGGCAAGAGAGAAAGTCAAACAGATTTCCTATGTTTTTCTTAGCAAGATAATGAACATAACATGGCAAGAAAAAGTAATCACTCTTCAGTTTTGCAACCAACCAAAAATGACATTCATCAGGGCAGAATTTAGGAGTCTGAGATTAAGATGGTTGTGTCAGATGTGAAAAATGGACCACTAACGTATTCCCAAACAATTATTACAGGGAGAATTTAAGGGCGGAGAATAATACCAAACGGCAGACCGGAGCTGAGATATAAGAATGTTTGCAGGGTGAATTTCACCTTAAGTGAATTCTCAATCAGCGAAAGAAACGGATAATCTGGTGTCGGATCGTCGTAGAACAAGGAGAAAAATGACTAACATATGCACAGAAACAGTTAGGGTGAAATGATGTTAAAATCTGAAGATAAGAAACCTATGATATATTAGGTGAGGCCTGGCGCCACAAACACATCTTGTTTATTTTAGTCCAATCTGTCTATCCAACGTTGACAGATTCAGCCACGAGAAAATCTGCTCAGTAAAATATCATTAAGTATAAGACACTAATATATTACCAAACTATGTGTTATTTGTTGTTAGTTGTTTAACTAAGACACTAATATATCACCAAACTATTTGTTATTTGTTGTTAGTTGTTTAACTAAGACACTAATATATTACCAAACTATTGTTATTTGTTGTTAGTTGTTTAACTAAGACACTAATATATTACCAAACTATTTGTTATTTGTTGTTAGTTGTTTAACTAAGACACTAATATATTATCAAACTATTTGTTATTTGTTGTTAGTTGTTTAACTAAGACACTAATATATTACCAAACTTTTTGTTATTTGTTGTTAGTTGTTTAACTAAGACACTAATATATTATCAAACTATTTGTTATTTGTTGTTAGTTGTTTAACTAAGACAATAATATATCACCAAACTATTTGTTATTTGTTGTTAGTTGTT
The DNA here is from genome assembly GCA_032433765.1 of Megaustenia siamemsis. Taxonomy (NCBI): domain Eukaryota; kingdom Metazoa; phylum Mollusca; class Gastropoda; order Stylommatophora; family Ariophantidae; genus Megaustenia; species Megaustenia siamemsis. The sequence continues at coordinate 24,429,206 of JAVIAB010000092.1, read as the reverse complement.
TAACTAAGACACTAATATATTACCAAACTATTTGTTATTTGTTGTTAGTTGTTTAACTAAGACACTAATATATTACCAAACTATTTGTTATTTGTTGTTAGTTGTTTAACTAAGACACTAATATATTATCAAACTATTTGTTATTTGTTGTTAGTTGTTTAACTAAGACACAAATATATTACCAAACTTTTTGTTATTTGTTGTTAGTTGTTTAACTAAGACACTAATATATTACCAAACTATTTGTTATTTGTTGTTAGTTGTTTAACTAAGACACTAATATATTATCAAACTATTTGTTATTTGTTGTTAGTTGTTTAACTAAGACACTAATATATTACCAAAGTATTTGTTATTTGTTGTTAGTTGTTTAACTAAGACACTAATATATTACCAAACTATTTGTTATTTGTTGTTAGTTGTTTAACTAAGACACTAATATATTACCAAACTATTTGTTATTTGTTGTTAGTTGTTTAACTAAGACACTAAAATATTACCAAACTATTTGTTATTTGTTATTAGTTGTTTAACTAAGACACTAATATATTACCAAACTATTTGTTATTTGTTGTTAGTTGTTTAACTAAGACACTAATATATTATCAAACTATTTGTTATTTGTTGTTAGTTGTTTAACTAAGACACTAATATATTACCAAACTTTTTGTTATTTGTTGTTAGTTGTTTAACTAAGACACTAATATATTACCAAACTATTAGTTATTTGTTGTTAGTTGTTTAACTAAAAACACTAATATATTACCAAACTATTAGTTATTTATTATTTATTATCAACTGTCTGTCAGGCGTCAAAGATCACATTATTTCTAAATCCCATTTTCAACAACTCAACCGAAAAAAGCACAAACCTTTCCATCTTTCTTTATTTTCAACTTTTATCACCAATCTTGAAACAAGCATTGGAAGAACTTATTGTTATGGTATTAGTATCAACGTGTGAGCCGCCACAGCTCAGTGGTTATTGAACTGGACTACAAAGGACAAGAGGTAGGGTTCGATCCCAACCGACGGCTTCCAGTTTCACCCAGGCTTTAATGGGTACCGGATTTTTTTCTGGGAAAGTAAAGCGGCACGGGCGTAATACCGACCACATTATTCCAAAAATCATGTGCCGAAGGTCTGTAAAATTTATGGTCTCTAACACCACATTCCCTATACGCCACTTGGCGTGACGGGGGTACTTTATTATTTTTTATTAGTATCAACTGGCAAAATACAAGGAAAGAGAGATTGCGGACGACAAAGAAAGAAGATACTGGACAACTAGTTGTCATAGCACGGACAGCAGTCAAGAGCAGAATTGACGCATTATAGATAGAGAATTGTGAAAAAACATGATCGCCTACGCCAACCGGTATGGCACATGATGATGATTAGGGAAGAGGCAAATAAATGTAGTGCTGCTGTAAAGCTGTTACTTCTCACATGATCATGATGATTAGTATCACGACTCATGAACACGCTGCAGTCAACCCAACTATGATAACCGGTACTAAGAATAATTGGTCTATTGAAACCGGTATGGCACATGATGATGATTAAGGAAGAGGCAAATAATTGTAGTGCTGCTGTAAAGCTGTTACTTCTCACATGATCATGATGATTAGTATCACGACTCATAAACACGCTGCAGTCAACCCAACTATGATAACCGGTACTAAGAATAATTGGTCTATTGAAACCGGTATGGCACATGATGATGATTAGGGAAGAGGCAAATAATTGTAGTGCTGCTGTAAAGCTGTTACTTCTCACATGATCATAATGATTAGTATCACGACTCATAAACACGCTGCAGTCAACCCAACTATGATAACCGGTACAAAGAATAATTGGTCTATTGAAACCGGTATGGCACATGATGATGATTAGGGAAGAGGCAAATAATTGTAGTGCTGCTGTAAAGCTGTTACTTCTCACATGATCATGATGATTAGTATCACGACTCATAAACACGCTGCAGTCAACCCAACTATGATAACCGGTACTAAGAATAATTGGTCTATTGAAACCGGTATGGCACATGATGATGATTAGGGAAGAGGCAAATAATTGTAGTGCTGCTGTAAAGCTGTTACTTCTCACATGATCATAATGATTAATATCACGACTCATAAACACGCTGCAGTCAACCCAACTATGATAACCGGTACTAAGAATAATTGGTCTATTGAAACCGGTATGGCACATGATGATGATTAGGGAAGAGGCAAATAATTGTTGTGCTGCTGTAAAGCTGTTACTTCTCACATGATCATGATGATTAGTATCACGACTCATAAACACGCTGCAGTCAACCCAACTATGATAACCGGTATTAAGAATAATTGGTCTATTGAAATGACAGCAAAGAGCTATGGAAGCACAGACGGAACACATTTTCAGAATGCTGTGAAGATTACTCATGGACTATGCAAAACAGAAGGAACTGTGTTGTTCTTGACGTGTAAGGCGTTTCAGCTACTAATTATTTGTAAATTCCTGGTCGAAGTAACGAGGAAGACAAATATCGTAGAGTAAATTATCGTAGAGTAAATTATCGTAGAGTAAATTATCGTTGAGTAAATTATCGTAGAGTAAATTATCGTTGAGTAAATTATCATAGAATAAAGTATCATTGAGTAAATTATCATAGAGCAAAGTATCATTGAGTAAATTATCGTAGAGCAAATTATCATTGAGTAAATTATCATAGAGCAAAGTATCATTGAGTAAATTATCATAGAATAAAGTATCATTGAGTAAATTATCGTAGAGTAAATTATCGTTGAGTAAATTATCATAGAATAAAGTATCATTGAGTAAATTATCATAGAGCAAAGTATCATTGAGTAAATTATCGTAGAGCAAAGTATCATTGAGTAAATTATCATAGAGCAAAGTATCATTGAGTAAATTATCATAGAGCAAAGGTATCATTGAGTAAATTATCATAGAGCAAAGTATCATTGAGTAAATTATCGTAGAGCAAAGTATCATTGAGTAAATTATCATAGAGCAAAGTATCATTGAGTAAATTATCATAGAGCAAAGTATCGTAGAGTAAATTATCGTAGAGTAAAGTATCGTAAAGTAAATTATCGTAGAGCAAAGTATCATTGAGTAAATTATCATAGAGCAAAGTATCATTGAGTAAATTATCGTAGAGCAAAGTATCATTGAGTAAATTATCATAGAGCAAAGTATCATTGAGTAAATTATCATAGAGCAAAGTATCGTAGAGTAAATTATCGTAGAGTAAAGTATCGTAAAGTAAATTATCGTAGAGCAAAGTATCATTGAGTAAATTATCGTAGAGCAAAGTATCGTAGAGTAAATTATCGTAGAGTAAAGTATCGTAAAGTATAGTAGAGTGAAGTATCGTTGAGTAAATTATGGTAGAGTAAATTATCGTAGATCAAAGTATCGTAGAGTAAATTATCGTAGAGTAAATTATCGTGGAGTAAATTATCGTAGAGTAAAGATAGTAGAGTAAATTATCGTTGAGTAAATTATCGTAGAGCAAAGTATCGTAGAGTAAATTATCGTAGAGTAAATTATCGTAGAGTAAAGATAGTAGAGTAAATTATCATAGAGTTAATTGTCGTAGAGCAAAGTATCCCAAAGAAAATTATCACAGATCAAATTATCGTAGAGTAAATTATATTAGAGCAAAGTATCGCAGAGTAAATTATCGTAGATCAAATTATCGTAGAGTAAAGTATCGTAATGTAAATTATTGCAAAGAAAGTTATCTAAAGAAACAGAAAACAGTAGCAGCAAGAAAGGACACTGATCTTTCCTTTTCACAACTAAACCCTGAATCTTGTCACTGTGAGAAAAATACATATTTTCCAAACGGCTCTAGTTGTATAGAATACAGTAAAACCTTTCCATAACTTATGCTTCCTTTTTAACTTTCCTTGTTTCCCTCTTATTTTTTTCAGCAATGTTCAGCGTGTCTGCTCTACCGTCACTTAAAAAGAAACTGGACAGGTAAAACAGATTGCTATGACAATCATTGCTATGCAGTGTATGTGCTGTTTCATGAGTGATTGTCGAAGCAATCTATTTTACCTGTTAAGAATGACGTATACTCTACGAACCCCTCGCTTTCAACAATAAACCAATGCCGGTAGTTGGCGAAATGAATATACAAATAACAAAACTAAATGTTCTCGACAGACTGGTCTCGGGATAGATACACGTAACAACAGAAAACAAATAATATTGATATATCCTGTAACCAGGAAGGAAACAGTAGCACTGTTTGAACAGACGAAAACTTACTGGAAAAGCAGATCAACTTAAAGTAATAGTTACCTCCACAAACGGTTGCCTACACCACTAGACACCTCCAACACCAGTCATTTATACCACTAGTCACTTCCACCAATAGTTACCCCCACCATCAATCACCTCTACAACCGGTCACCACCCCAACCGGTCACTTCCACAAACAATCAGCATCATCACCGGCTACCTCCGCTACTAGTTGTCTACACCACCAGTTACTTCCACCACCAATCACCTCCACCAACAGTAACTTGAACCATTAGTCAACTCCCCACCAGTCACTTCCAACATTAGTCACTTCTACCCCCAGTCACTTCCAACATTAGTCACTTCTACCCCAGTCACTTCCACCATTAGTCACCACCACCACCACCAATCACTTCCGTCATTAGTCACCTTCCCTATCAGTCATTTCTACCATTAGTCACTTCCACCACCAATCACTTCACACATTAGTAACCTCCACCACCAGTCATTTCCATCATTAGTCACTTCCACCACCAGTCACTTCCACCAGTAGCCTGGTCCCACACCAGTAACTTACAGCACTGGTCACTTCCTCCACCATTCAATTCCACGACTAGTCACCTCCACCGCCAGTCACGTCGACCGTTAGTCACCTCAAACACCAGTTACTTCCCTAATAAGTCACCTCCACCACCAGTTATTACCACCACTAGTCACCTACCACACCAGTCACGTCCATGACTAATCAACTTCCCCCAGTCATGTCCACCATTAGTCAACTCCACCTCCAGTCACATCCACCAATACTCACCTCTACCACCAGTCACTTCCACCCTTAGTCACCTCCACCACCAGTAATTTCCACCACTAGTCACCTCCCCCACCGGCTACTTCCACTAATAATCACCTCCACCGCCAGTTACTGCTACCACTGATCACCTGCCCTACCAGTCACCTCCTACTTTTGTCACCACCACCACCAGTCACTTTCCCCATTAGTCACCTCCACCACCAGTCACTTCCCCCCATTAGTCATATCCTCCACCAGCTATTTGCACAACTAGTCACCTCCACCACCAGTCACTTCCCCATTTGTCACATGCCCACCAGTCACTTCCACCATTAGTCACCTCCATCACCAGTCATTTCCACCACTAGTCACCTCCCCCACCAATCACTTCTACTACTAATCACCTCCACCACTGGTCACGTGCCCCATCAGTCACTTCCACCACTAGTCACCTCCACCACCAGTCACCTCTCCAACCAGTCGCTTCCAAACCACGTGTCACCTCCACCACCATTCAGCTCCGCAACCGATCACATTCTCCACCAGTCACCCCAACAACCGGTCCTCTCCAATACTAGTCATCTCCACCACCATTCACCGCCCCAACCAGTCACATCCATTACAGATGATCTCAATCACTAACCACCTCCATCACAGATCTTTCACCTACTCTTATTTTTAAACAAATAAAGAAAATGAACATGAGGTAAGTTCGCTAACGGGTCGGTCAGATTCATATGACCTGAGTGACTACAGCAATCATGATCCGAATCGAAACCTTAAATTAAATTATTAAACCAGATATGATTATGTTTTATTTAATGCAAAGAACAAAACTGTCATGCCTTATTAGTTAAGTGAAGAAGATCAAGGTGATCATTATTACACGATAGCATCTTCCAGTTGATTAGATTATTGTATATTTCACTGGATTAGACTACTACTTCTTTCTTCTATTTTAGAACTTTCCAATAATATTCATTAATTTTTTGTGGTCCTTTACAACGCTCTTAAGTTTATGTTAATGTGCGGGTATTAGTGTTTAGTGTCATGTTTCCATTAACATATTAATATCTCTACGCTCGACTACATCTGCCATCTGTTTGCAGCAATTGAGATAATTAAGTGAGGACGGACTAACTAAGAGTTGGCGTTAATTCAGAACACATGAGTTCGAAACACGTGAATTGTGGAAAAAAAAAAAAAAAAAACACACACACAAGATGCAACCTGTACTTTGATCGGGGGAAAAAAAATATTCCGGTTAGTGAGCTATGGGGCGCGCTGCCCAAGATGTGTCCAAGAACAAAAGGAGGAACTCCACACTGGCGTAGAGTGGGTTACCAGCATCCAGGGCAAGGCAAATATGGGGATTGTCATCGGCCTGAGCAAGACAAGTCTGTGGGTTGACAGCGGTCATAACAAAGCAACTATGTGGGTTGACAACGGTCAGAACAAGGCAACTACGTGGGTTGATAGCGGTTAATAAAGGGCAAGGGAGCCACGATAGCTCAGTGGTTAGTCAACTTGACTACAAAGAACAAGAGGTAGGGTTCGATCCCAACCGACGGCTTCCGGTTCACCCAGTCTTTAATGGGTACTGGATTTTTTCTGGGAAAGTAAAGCGGTACGGGCGTAATACCGACCACATTACCCCAAAAATCATGTGCCGAAGGTCTGTAAAATTTATGGTCACTAACACCATATTCCCTATGAATTCATATTCCCAAAACAACGCAATTGTGTGGGTTGACATCATTCAGAATTGGACAACTGTGAGGATTGACAGCGGCCAGAACAAAACTGCGTGGGTTGATATCGGCCAGAATAAAACAACTGTGTGAGTTGACAGCGGTCAGAATAACACAGCTATGTGAGCTGACAGCGCTCTGAATAAGACAACTGTATGAGTTTACAGCAGCCAGAATAAGATAACTTGCGTGGGCTGACATCGGCCAGAACAAGACAACTGTGTGGGTTTACAGCGGCCCGAATAAGATAACTGTCTGAGATGACATCGGCCAGAACAAGATAACTTTGTGAAATGACAGCGGCCAGAATAAGACAACTGTGTGGGTTGTCAGCGGCCAGAATAAGACAACTGTATGTGTTGTGAGCCGCCAGAATAAGGCAAGTCTTTCGGTTGTCAACGGTCAGAACAAGACGTGTGTAGATTGTCAGCAACAAGAACAAGACAGGTTTGGGGATTGTCAGCGGCCAGAACAGGACAAGTATGTGGGCTATGTCAACGGCTAAAACAAGACAACTCTGTATGGTTGACAGCGGTCAGAACAAGACAGCTGTGAGGGTCGATACAAGTCAGGAAAAGACATATATGTGGGTTTTCTACTGCCAGAACATGACAACAGTGTGCGTTGTCAGCGGTCAGAACAAGACAACTGGCTGCGCGGACAGCGGTCAGAACAAGACAACTGTGTGGGTTTTCGGCTGTCAGAGCAAAGGAAGTATGTGAGTTATCAGCACCTGGTGCCAGGAAAGTGTGTGGGTTGTCAGCTTCGAGAACAAGGCAAGTGTTGGGCCTCTACCGTACTTTTTATTATTACTACTTTTTATTCTTTTTAAATTTTGCGTCCTTGAAAAAATTTTGTGCCCCGGCCACCTTTCAGTCCACCTTCACATTAAGTTCATGGGTGCCACTCCCTGAAGGCAGGAAAAGCAAGACAATCATACCCAAACCTTTATTTTGTTATAGCATACCACATTGTCTGATAACATGTAAGCACATCGTTCACCTGTCGTCAAACTGTTCATTCGTTTAATTTAATTGTTACGATGACAAACATTTAGATTGAGCTTTGCAAAAAGAAGGGAGCCGCGATTGCTCAGTGGTTAGTGGACTGGACTACAAAGGTCAAGAGGTAGGGTTCGATCCCAACCGACGGCTTCCTGTTCACCCAGTCTTTAATGGGTACCGGATTTATTCTGGGAAAGTAAAGCGGCACCGGCGTAATACTGACCACATTACCACAAAAATCATGTGCCGATAGTCTATAAAAATTATGGTCACTAACACCATATTCTCTATACGCCACTTGGCGTGACGGGGCACTTTACTGTTTTTTTAAAATTACTTTTGCAAAAAGAAGCAATCCTAAATATAGAATTTAACACATTTCGATTGTTTTTGTTTTGGTTGTTTCGTTATCAGTTTTGTGTGTGTGTGTTTCTTGTTTGTTCCTGATGAAGGCCTATTGAGCCGAAACGTTGTTTAGTCTGTGTCGTCCACTTGTCACGTAAAGCTTCTTACATACCATTTTTTTAATTTTTTAAAATTTTTCCTCATATTCAGCTTTACTGCAGCTTCGCATTTTTATGCCTTAACCCTAAATATAGAAGAGGACAGCATCGAGAAAATGTTTTAACATTTGAGTCGCTGTAGATCCAGATTAAAGTTCTTGGTCTCACGATTACAAAATTCAAACATCACTTGAGGTAATCTGTTGTTTTCTCCATTCATCCTTGATCTACAACAATCTGCTGTTTTCTCTATTCATCCTTGATCTACAACAATGTGTTGTTTTCTCTATTCATCCTTGATCTACAACAATCTGTTGTTTTCTCTATTCATTCTTGATCTACAACAATATGTTGTTTTCTCTAGTTATCATCGATCTACAACAATGTGTTGTTTTCTCTAGTTATCATCGATCTACAACAATGTGTTGTTTTCTCTAGTTATCATCGATCTACAACAATCTGTTGTTTTCTCTATTCATTCTTGATCTACAACAATATGTTGTTTTTCTCTAGTTATCATCGATCTACAACAATGTGTTGTTTTCTCTAGTTATCATCGATCTACAACAATGTGTTGTTTTCTCTAGTTATCATCGATCTACAACAATATGTTGTTTTCTCTAGTTATCATCGATCTACAACAATCTGTTGTTTTCTCTATTCATTCTTGATCTACAACAATATGTTATTTTCTCTAGTTATCATCGATCTACAACAATGTGTTGTTTTCTCTAGTTATCATCGATCTACAACAATGCTTTGTTTTCTCTAGTTATCATCGATCTACAACAATGTGTTGTTTTCTCTAGTTATCATTGATCTACAACAATGTGTTGTTTTCTCTAGTTATCATCGATCTACAACAATGTGTTGTTTTCTCTAGTTATCATCGATCTACAACAATGTGTTGTTTTCTCTAGTTATCATTGATCTACAACAATGTGTTGCTTTCTTTAGTTATCATCGATCTACAACAATGTGTTGTTTTCTTTAGTTATCATTGATCTACAACAATGTGTTGTTTTCTCTAGACATCATTGATCTTATCATTGATTGAATGAGGAAGTAGTTGGTCATTATGACTTAGGCGAGAGGAATAAAAGAGGTGAGAAACTTATTGACTGGGCAAGAACAAACAACATGATGATAGGAAACACCTGGTTTAAGCAACATACAAGACCTCGGTGGACATGGAAAAGCCCAGGGGACAACGCTCGTAATCAAATTGATTATATAATGATAAGCAATAGATTTAGAAACAGTCTGGTGTATGTGAAAACTAGACCAGGGGCAGATTGCAATAGTGATCATGTACCAGTTGTGGGAAAGCTTAGAGTAAAATTAAAAACAACAAAACAAGCCTCAGTTAACATCAAGTTAAATTTAGATTTACTAAAATCAGACAAGAAGCTGCAAGACAAATATTAAATCACAATACAGAACCGGTACAATGCAATAGAGAAGATACAAAGCATTGATGAACAGTGGGAAATGCTAAAAGAATCAATGCAACAAACATCCAAAGAGTTCATACCACCAGTGAGGACAAATTCAAGAAAGAAATGGATGACAGATGACATTTTGCAGCTAATGGATACAAGAAGAAGAAATAAAGAAAATAAAGATGAGTATAAGAGATTAAATAAAGAAATTGTAGTAAAATGCAATGAAGCAAAAGATGCATGGATAGAAGAGAGATGCAAAGAGATTGAAATGCAACAAAAAGGAGATGCTAAAGCTATATACAAACAAATTGAGGAATTAACAGGAAGAAAAACGGAATAAAAAAATGGATGTCTAAGATCAAAGAAAGGAGAACTGTTGATTGATGAAGAAAACATAAGGGAACGATGGACAGAATACATTAAAGATCTTTATAATGAAGAACGAACGGAAGTAAATATTAAGGATAATGGAGAAGGATCAGAAATACTCAGAGAAGAAGTGGAAGATGCCTGGCGCAATATGAAAGCAGGAAAAGCTCCTGGACCAGATAATATAACTAAAGAAGAAATTGAAGCCATGGGTAATTTTGGAATAGAAATAATAACAAAAATATTGAATGATATCTACAACAGCGGATATATACCAGACGACATGCTCACATCAATATTCATAGCCCTACCAAAGAAATCAGGTGCGATTGAATGCGATGATCATCGCACAATAAGCCTTATGAGTCATATGACTAAGATATTACTAAGAATCATCATGCGACGAGTGCGAAACAAAATCAGTCCAGAAATTAGCGACGAACAGTGTGGTTTTGTTAGAGATAAAGGAACAAGCAATGCCATTTATATCATAAGATCTTTAGTAGAAAGAGCCATAGAGGTGAAAACAGATCTATACCTATGTTTCAAAGATTACACCAAGGCATTTGACAAAAGTAAAGCACCAAGAAATAATCACAATTTTAGAAAGCATAAACGTAGACAGCAAAGATCTAAGAATAATAAAGAACATGTACTGGCAACAAACAACGGCAATAAGAACTGGAAACCAATTGGGAATGTTTCAACAAATAAAACAGGGTGCTAGACAAGGTTGTGTGCTGTCACGAGATTTGTTTAATATTTATAGTGAGATTATTTTAAGATCCATAAGGGACATGCCTGGAATAACAATTGGAGGTCATAATATAAATAATCTAAGGTATGCTGATGATATAGTCTTAATCGCTAAGAGTGAAAATGAGTTACAAGAAATGTTGAACATTATAGCGAAAGAAAGCAAAAATAAAGGACTCAGTCTTAATAGCAAAAAGACAGAGGTAATGGTAACAACAAAGAAAAAGACATCACCTCAGTGCAAAATAAAGACAAGTGGAACAATATTAAAACAGGTAAATGAATTTAAATATTTGAGAACTTTGTTAACCTCATCAGACGGAAGATGTACAAAAGAGGTGAGATGCAGAATGGCTCAGGCAAAAGTAGCTTTCCTAAAAAGGAGGAAGATACTATGCAATCAATTTTTGACAATAGAAACAAGAAAAAGATTTCTTAAATGTTATGTAGAACCAGTCTTAACATATGGATGCGAATCATGACAATAGGACAACAGACAAGAAAATCACTGGAGTCTGTAGAAATGTGGTTTTACAGAAGAATGTTGAGAGTACCACGGACAGCTAAGAAAAGTAATGAAGATGTTCTGAGAGAGGTCAAAGCAAAAAGAGAGCTAGTTTCTAATATTAGAAAGAAAAAATCATCATTTTTTGGCCATGTAATGAGAAGAGAACAACTGGAATATATTGTAACAACTGGAAAAATTGAAGGTCGAAGAGATAGAGGGAAGCAAAGAGAAAAAAATAACAGACAGCTTAAAAGAATGGCTTGGCAGAAAGTCAACAACAGAAATGATAAATAGCTGCCAAGATCGAAAGTTGTGGAGTGACATGATCACCTACGCCAGTAGGCCCGGTATTTGATGATGATGATCATTGGTCTACAACAATATGTTGTTTTCTCTAGTTATCATTGATCTGTAACAATGTGTTGTTTTCTCTAGTTATCATTGATCTGTAACAATATGTTGTTTTCTCTAGTTATCATTGATCTGTAACAATATGTTGTTTTCTCTAGTTATCATTGATCTGTAACAATGTGTTGTTTTCTCTAGTTATCATTGATCTGTAACAATATGTTGTTTTCTTTAGTTATCATTGATCTGTAACAATGTGTTCTTTTCTCTAGTTATCATTGATCTGTAACAATGTGTTCTTTTCTCTAGTTATCATTGATCTGTAACAATGTCTTCTTTTCTCTAGTTATCATTGATCTGTAACAATGTGTTGTTTTCTCTAGTTATCATTGATCTGTAACAATGTGTTCTTTTCTCTAGTTATCATTGATCTGTAACAATGTGATGTTTTCTCTAGTTATCATTGATCTGTAACAATGTGTTCTTTTCTCTAGTTATCATTGATCTGTAACAATGTGATGTTTTCTCTAGTTATCATTGATCTGTAACAATGTTGTTTTTTCTCTAGTTATCATTGATCTGTAACAATATGTTATTTTCTCTAGTTATCATTGATCTGTAACAATGTTGTATTTTCTCTAGTTATCATTGATCTGTAACAATATGATGTTTTCTCTAGTAATCTTTGATCTGTAACAATGTGTTGTTTTCTCTAGTAATCTTTGGTCTATAAAAATATGTTGTTTTCTCTAGTAATCTTTGATCTGTAACAATGTGTTGTTTTCTCTAGTCATCTTTGATTTGTAACAATGTGTTGTTTTCTCTAGTAATCTTTGATCTGTAACAATGTGTTGTTTTCTCTAGTAATCTTTGATCTGTAACAATGTGTTGTTTTCTCTAGTAATCTTTGATGTGTAACAATGTGTTGTTTTCTATAGTCATCTTTGATATGTAACAATGTGTTGTTTTCTCTAGTCATCTTTGATCTGTAACAATGTGTTGTTTTCTCTAGTCATCTTTGATCTACAACAATGTGTTGTTTTCTCTAGTCATCTTTGATCTACAACAATGTGTTGTTTTCTCTAGTCATCTTTGATCTACAACAACGTGTTGTTTTCTCTAGTCATCTTTGATCTACAACAATGTGTTGTTTTCTCTAGTCATCTTTGATCTACAACAATGTGCTGTTTTCTTCAGTCATCTTTGACCTATAACAATGTGTTGTTTTCTCCAGTCATCTTTGATCTACAACAATGTGTTGTTTTCTCCAGTCATCTTTGATCAACAACAATGTGTTGTTTTTTCTAGTCATCTTTGATCAACAACAATGTGTTGTTTTCTCCAGTCATCTTTGATCAACAACAATGTGTTGTTTTCTCTAGTCATCTTTGATCTACAACAATGTGTTGTTTTCTCCAGTCATCTTTGATCAACAACAATGTGTTGTTTTCTCTAGTCATCTTTGATCTACAACAATGTGTTGTTTTCTCCAGTCATCTTTGTCAACAACAATGTGTTGTTTTTTTGCTACTCATCTCTGATCTACAACAATGTGATGTTTTCCCCAGTCATCTCTGATCTACAACAATATGTTTTTTCTCTAGTCATCTTTGATCATCAACAATCTTTTGTTTCTTTAATTATTCTTGATCTCCAGTTAATTTAATTAAGACCTAGTAGGAGGAGAAAAGCACAGATATAAAATATAATAAATATGAAATACCATGCTGGGCCGCGTGTATAGTTGCAGAAAAATGACCAAGTGCTTAGGCGGACAACCGATGTTTAAGTTGAGCACGAAGATAACTATTTGCAGTTGAAAATCGAAACGAATTTGGTGCATTGTTTCTGCTCGGCTTAAAAAAAAAACAATAGATAATACAATTCTAAAAAATAAAATTCTCATCTTCACATGAATAAGTTAACAACCAATTTTCTGAAAATTACATTGGAAGTCCTGGTCAGTGCCACGGAGTTCGTTCTCTGGTCTAAGATCGTCCGGTGTTGTTAGGAAAAAAAAAACAGAATGCAATGGCATTGTCTGAGGATGTACTTAAGTGAAAGACAAACAACAAGATGTCCACACTAAGCGAGCTAAAGTGTAATCTGTAATTAGCTCACATTAAATGCATGAAACTTTTAAGCTTGGTTAAATCCATTCTCTTAATAGATTTGTTGAAGGATGATCCATAAATTATACGAGAATTGTAAAGTAATGAAGTTCACACCGAATTAAGCCGCAATTTTTGATAGCAAAGTTACCAATGATCTTTGCGGCTATTGTTATCTTTCACAACTCAGTCATGTACAATTGTTTCCACAATAAAAGCATCACACATTATTTTAAACCATATGTATGTTGTCTAACCATTATACTATTGATGTTCCCCAATTATTCCTATATTTAATGATATTTATGATTATTATTGTCAGTATTACATTTGTTTACTATTTTATTTTTCTCAATTAATGCATGACGCATGGAATTATTAACTAAGTGTTTATGTTAAAATTAAGCGACACTACTCATTTGTCAATAGAAGTGAGAAGAGAGTTCAACAGTGTTATATAGAGCCAATTCTGGCCTATTGAAGTGAATCATGGACATCAGACAAACAAATGAAAAGAAGCTTAGAGGCTACAGAGTTGGAATTTCTCAGAACAATGTTGAACGTTTCCTGGACAGCTAAAAAGACCAACGAAAAAATTCTCAGAGAGGCCAATACAAAAGGGGAGCTGCTCCTAAGAAACATTAGAAAGAAACAATCAAAATTTTTTGAAGCACTTCAAGAGAAGAGGAAAATAAATTGGAATACTTATTACAACTGACAAAATAAAAGGATAGAGAGGTCGTGGACGGCAAAGAGAGAAGATTCTAGATAGCTTGGTATCATGGCATGGAAAACATTCAACAGAATTTATACGATGTACTGTGGATAGAAGATATTGGAAGGACATGATCGCCTACACCAACCGGTATGGCACACGATGATGATGATGATGATAGAATTGCAAATGTTGATTGTTTATATTTCCTACAAAATTGTTACAATTATTGCTGCAATTTGTTAATGACCTGAATAACACTGAACTTCTGCTACAAATTAAGCAAAGATCAACACGTAATCACAATCACACATAACAGACGAGCATTTAATTACATGACATTCTGAAATTAGATTCTCTGTTTCTTTCGTTCTAGTTTTTGTTATATCTCCTCAATTATTTCCTTATTTTTTGTGTTTGTAATTTAATTCATGATTTGTTTATCTGACAAAAAGTTTAAACCTTTTAGTTGATGTTTTTGGGTAGTTTAATTTTTAACTTTTGCTTTTCGAATTAGTCATGTTGTAGAACTTACCAGATGAAAACTCTCAAAATAGTTTGTTAAAACAAACAAGCAACTAAGAACGGATGAACAGCTGCATCCAATCAAACAAGCAACTAAGAACGATTGCGCAACTGCATCAAATCAAGCAAGCAACTAAGAACGAATGAGCAACTGCATCCAATCAAACAAGCAACTAAGAACGAATGAGCAACTGCATTCAATCAAACAAGCAACTAAGAACGAATGAGCAACTGCATCCAATCAAACAAGCAACTAAGAACGAATGAGCAACTGCATCCAATCAAACAAGCAACTAAGAACGAATGAGCAACTTCATCCAATCAAACAAGCAACTTAGAACGAATGAACAGTTATATCCATTCAAACAAAGCAATTAAGAACGGATGAACAGCTGCATCCATCAAAACAAACAGCAAAGAACAGATTTCAGCAAATTTAAATGCATACACAGGAAGAAGCTGATGTTGAATAAGTTATTTACCTAAAGGGTTCATGTCATTAGTATAAATATAGAAGGGGATGGGTGGGTTAGGTGGGTGTTATTGATGCCCTCTAGTCATTCCTAAAGGAATATAATACAGTATGTGGTTAACACAAGGACCGTCACGTCTTGCCACTAGGTGTAACACCTGAGTGCTGAGATTCATCATTTACCTGTCAGAAAGAACAAATATAACAGAACAATTCAAACAAACTTCTTCATGACTAACATTGAAAAAAGACACGTTTGAAGAAGGACTACCCAAGGGGTCAGCATTGAACTGCACTCTCTTCCTGACTTTTACCAATGATCTTCCAGAGCACGTCGTTTGTAATGAAACATTTTTGCTGATGACATGATGATTTGAGTAGAAGTTGTTAAATACAAACTCTCACCCATGATATGAATGATAACTTGCTACAATATCGGCATGTTGGAAATTATGGAAACTAGAAACCAACATAGTAAAGAATGTGTTCAACTTCTTTACCCTAAATAAGAAAGTGAAAACAAATTAAATTGATATTCGGATGAACGGGGAGAGACTGAACTATGAACAACACCCGATATACCTTGGAGTTTTACCGGACCGAAGACACAACGCTGAACCAATATGTGAATAAACTGAAAGAGAAAGCTTCAACAAGACACAACGCTGAACCAATATGTTAATAAACTGAAAGAGAAAGGTTCAACAAGACACAACGCTGAACCAATATGTTAATAAACTGAAAGAGAAAGCTTCAACAAGACACAACGCTGAAACAATATGTGAATAAACTGAAAGAGAAAGCTTCAACAAGACACAACGCTGAACCAATATGTTAATAAACTGAAAGAGAAAGCTTCAACAAGACACAACGCTGAACCAATATGTTAATAAACTGAAAGAGAAAGCTTCAACAAGACACAACGCTGAAACAATATGTGAATAAACTGAAAGAGAAAGCCTCAACAAAACACATCTCTGAACCAATATGTTAATAAACTGAAAGAGAAAGCCTCAACAAAACACAACTCTGAACCAATATGTTAATAAACTGAAAGAGAAAGCCTCAACAAAACTCAACGCTGAACCAATATGTTAATAAACTGAAAGAGAAAGCCTCAACAAGACACAACGCTGAACCTATATGTGAATAAACTGAAAGAGAAAGCCTCAATAAAACACAACTCTGAACCAATATGTTAATAAACTGAAAGAGAAAGCTTCAACAAGACACAACGCTGAACCAATATGTGAATAAACTGAAAGAGAAAGCCTCAACAAGACACAACGCTGAACCAATATGTGAATAAACTGATAGAAAAAGCTTCAACAAAACTCAACTCTGAACCAGTATGTTAATAAACTGAAAGAGAATGCTTCAACAAAACACAACTCTGAACCTATATGTTAATAAACTGAAAGAGAAAGCTTCAACAAAACACAACTCTGAACCAATATGTTAATAAACTGAAAGAGAAAGCTTCAGCAAAACACAACTCTGAACCAATATGTTAATAAACTGAAAGAGAAAGCTTCAACAAAACTCAACTCTGAACCAATATGTTATTAAACTGAAAGAGAAAGCATCAACAAAACTCAACGCTGAACCAATATGTTAATAAACTGAAAGAGAAAGCCTCAACAAGACACAACGCTGAACCAATATGTTAATAAACTGAAAGAGAAAGCCTCAACAAAACTCAACACTGAACCAACATGTTAATAAACTGAAAGAGAAAGCCTCAACAAAACTATGCGCTGAACCAACATGTTAATAAACTGAAAGAGAAAGTCTCAACAAAACTCAACACGAAAGCAACATGTTAATAAACTTAAAGAGAAAGCCTCAACAAAACTCAACACGAAACCAACATGTTAATAAACTGAAAGAGAAAGCCTCAACAAAACTCAACACGAAACCAACATGTTAATAAACTGAAAGAGAAAGCCTCAACAAAACTCAACGCTGAACCAACATGTTAATAAACTGAAAGAGAAAGCCTCAACAAAACTCAACACGAAACCAACATGTTAATAAACTGAAAAAGAAAACCTCAATAAGACAAAGGCTTAACTAAACACTTTGCCATTTGTAAAACAAAAAAACTGGAAACATCATCCCTTCCCCCAGACATCATCAGACACCAACATCACCACTAGCAAACAAATCCTTTGAACCAACTATTAATAAATGTGGCTAGAACAGTGGGCCACTGTCACAACTGACCGCTCATTGTTAAAACACCAAACTAATCCAGACCCACAGGACCAAATCAAAAGTCTGAAGACAAGAGACCAAAGCCTGATCTTCCAGATGAAAACAGGACCGGCTACCATCAACCAACACCTGCACAAGCTGGACATCCAGCATAATCCTAAGTGAAGATCTACCATTAGCAGCTAGAATCTGTCAACAACTTGTTGCTACACTGTCAGTACTTAACTACACTACGAAGACAGCTCCTGCTAATCCAACCTACCACTGACAACACACTTTTTGGACCCACAGAACAGTTTAAAAAAACATGCAACTTTCTGCGACAGGCAGCACTCTGTAAAGAGCAACTAGCTCACAACTACGGGGATTAAGTCAAGTCAAGTCGTGTACGTAGAGAGATCCAAAATTAAAACAATAATTAATATGTAATTGAATCTGAGGGAACAATGGAACACAGACGGACCAACAATATTCTGTTAGAGAACGATGAAAAGCAGAAATGGACATTATGGACAGATTTGGACATTTCGAAAATATTGTTGGAGTTCTGGGTCTCAGCACAACTGAGAGATTTTGTTGTTGTTCTTCACGATGCTCTAATAGGTTTTGGCCAGTGATTATTTTGTTGACCTACGATGCAAACGAAGAAAATTAGGAAGAAAATAAAGAATGAGGACAATTATAAAGAAAGGATCAAACAAAGCGGAAGAGGAAGTAAAAATAAACGCGAAGAAAAACAAATAAGCAGATACAAGAAAGAAGAAATGGAAAATTACAGGAAAAGAAAAGGGATGATAATGAATGATATAACATTTAGCAAAAAGAAATGGAAAACAATAAACATTATAATGATATTGTACTATCTTTGCATCAAAATTGACAACCACATATTGCCATTAAATTCTTGTTGTGATGATGGTACACTATGACCTTGATCTGTTTGTCTACCTCGTGACGTCATGCTTCACTTCAGCTCCAGTCAACCCCTGTCTCTGTCACCATGACATTGTCCTCGTGACGTCATGCTTCACTTCAGCTCTAGTCTACCCCTGATTCAGTTATCATGGCATTGTCCTCGTGACGTCATGCTTCACTTCAGCTCCAGTCAACTCCTGTCTCTATTATTATGACATTGTCCTCGTGACGTCATGCTTCACTTCAGGTCCAGTCTACAACTTTCTCTTTTACAATGACATTGTCCTCGTGCCGTCACGCTTCACTTCGACTCCAGTCAACCCATGTCTCTATTACCATGACATTATCCTCGTGACATCATCCTTCACTTCGACTCCAGTCAACCCCTGTCTCTGTTATCACGACATTGTCCTCGTGACGTCACTTTCAGTGTTGTGTTTTGTGCAAGAAGGTGCCTCATATGTCTCATAGAAATGAGGTATTTAAATCCGAAATTCTCTTGCCACGTATCTTGACCATCTGACCTGACAACAACAATTCTGCAGGGAAATGTAAAAGGAGGAAGAGGGAATGGTAGGCAGAGAAAGAGATAGGAAGATAACATCAAAGAACGGACAGGTCTCGACTTATCCTAAAGAATGACTAAAGGCAGAGGAAGTTTGTGATGTATGCCAGTGGTGCCTCAGCGACTGTAAGGGCGAAGGGATGAGGAAGGAAGTCGGGTATACACTTTTCCTCGCCATTAATACCGTCTCCAACTCAGGGAGCATTTACCAATTTTTTTTTTCAGCTAAGCTGACTAGATTACAAAGAACAAACTAAGATTAAACCCACTCTCGTTGTGTCCCCAAGCCAGCATTCAAGCACTACACCTCTTTGACGTTCCGTTGCGTTAGTTCCCCTTGGACGCAAACGTCACATAAAACAGAAATCATACGTTCACTACTAGACCTTGCAGATCTCTTTTGTCCTTAAACCAACTGACAAGTTCTCACTAACAAATGTTCTTTGCATTTTATTTTGGTATTCCAAATTTCCTTTTGCAACCCGGTATCCACATGTACAGGAACCTTCTATCGTCCATTCTGAACCATTTAACCGGTCAACTTGCAGCGTTGTTTTCTTATACTACTTCATACATAATCTTCGGTTGTTCAGGTGTAAATTAAGTTTGTAAGAGAAAAAAAAGTAAAGAGCCCCCGTCACGCCAAGTGGCGTATAGGGAATATGGTGTTAGTGACCATACATGTTACAGACCTTCGGCATATGATTTTTTGTGGTAATGTGGTCGGTATTACACCCGTGCCGCTTTATTTTCACCGAAAAAATGCCGGTACCCACTAAAGGCTGGGTGAACCGGAAGCCGTCGGTAGGGACCGAACCCTACCTCTTGTCCTTTGTAGTCCAGGCCACTAACCACTGAGCTATCGCGGCTCCCAAGTTTATAAAGTAATTTAATAAAACTAGCAGATGCTAGGAAAAAATTACCTGGCTAGAGTAAGTAACGGGCTGACTGACACCAGTACGAGGGACGGACCTGCCATGAAAATAATCACTAACGACAGATGGAGCGGTATGTAAAAATAAAACCTTTACGGCACGAGAAATGTAAATGTTTCATAGTGTATTTCAGACAATAGCTTTCATATATTTTGTAGCGTTTTTATGATAATGATAATAAATAAGCGCTATTGATATTACAATGCATGAGTTTAAGATTATGAAGAAACATTCTTATTGCAATTAAATCTTTGTAATATCAAATATATATTATAGTGAGACGCAGAATCTCAGCTCAGGCAAAATCAGCTTTACAAAAAATTAGGAAGATACTAGGTAATCCCTTTTTGACAATAGAAACAAGAAAAGAGTTCTTAAATGTTATGTAGAGTCAGTCTTAACATATGAATGTGAATCATGGGCAATAGGACAACAGATCAGAAAATAACTGGAGACTGTAGAAATGTGGTTTTGCAGAAGAATGTTTAGAATACCATGGACAGCTAGGAAGAGTAATGAAAACGTTCTGAAAGAGGCCAAAGCAAAAAAGAATTTCCAATATTAGGGAGAAACAATCATCATTTTTTGGCTATGTAATGACAAGAGGACAACTGGAATATATTGTAACAACTGGGAAAATTGCGGGACGAAGAGATAGAGGAAAGCAAAGAGAAAAGATACCAGACAGCTTATGAGAATGGTTTTGGCAGAAGGTCAACAACAGAAATGATAATTAACTGTCGAGATAGAAAGTTGTGGACACATGATCACCTACGCCAGCAGGCATGGTACTTGATGATGATAAATATCAAATAAGCATTATTTATAACACAATTCCTTTTTTTTATTATTACAAATGAAAGATTGTATATTCATCATCAACATCATTGAGTGCCGTCTCCGCATCGACGGTTGGCTACCATGGAGGACAATCCCACTCTGTCTCTTGCTTTGATGGTGCAGATTGTCATAGGTTGACTTGTCCATATTTTGATGTTACTCGTCCATGTTAGTCTTGGTCTGCCTCTTTTACCTTGTATTTTCCCTTTCTATATTACTTTTATTAGGCTGTTGTGTCTTTTAACATGCCCCAAAAATCTCATTTGTCTTGTTCTAATTGTGTTTAGTAGCTCTCTTTACAGTTTTATTTGTTTTAAAACTTCATCGTCTGTTTTCTTTTCTTTACCGCCAATTCTACCTAAAGGTAAAGGTAAAGTACGAGACTTGAACCAGCGTCTTAGCACGCGAGTTTCCCCCAATATGTGCTCGACTGCCTATCCAGAAATGTTCGGAGATTTCCGGATAGTGTCGCTTCAAGCATCGTAACTCACGATGCGAGGCGACATTCCTCACCTTCCTAGGGTAATACCCTGGTACCCATTTCTGCCAATGGCTGGGTCGACCGTGGGTTTTTTTTTTTCCCAGCCACGAGTACAATTCACACTGCTCCCAGAGGGAATCGAACACGGGTTGTCCGAACGTCGGTAGTCCAGTCGGGTGGTTTTACCAACTAGGCTACCGAGGCCCCCTAAGGCTGGGTGAACCGAAAGCCATCGGTTGGGATCAAACTCTACCTCTTGTCCTTTGTAGCCAGTTCACTAACCACTGAGCAATTCTACCTATTCTTCTATAGATCCACATTTCAAAGGCTTCAATTTTCTGTTATGTATTCTGGTCTGATGTCCACGTTTCTGCACCATACAGGAATATTGTATACAGGAGAAGATGTAACATTTAGCTATTCCAAGTTTTAGCCCTGGTGTTATTTGTTTTGATGTTAGTATATTCTTCATGCATTAAAATTACTTTTTGCCATTCCTATTCTTTTGTTTATTTCAGATGTACATTTTCCATCACTGGTTATAGTATGTTCCAGTCAGTTGTAGCTCTGAACATTTTATATTACACTTCAGTTGTAAGCCACAAGCAAACATTCATCATTTGATTACAACCCAGACTGTAACCAGTGCCCAGTTTAACAATTGCATTAATTCATTTGATTTGTGTGTTCCTCTTGACTAGTTAGAGAAAGTTCCAGCAACAAACAGCTTCTGTGGGTGACCTCGAAGTAATGTGTATGTGTGAAAGTGTTGTGGTCGCCCATATAAAATCTGAGGAGTTATTTGTCAAAAACTGGTGTCCACATTATACACACGTATTTACTTGTATCGGTCTGTGCTAAAAGGAAAAAAAATATAAAAATGAATCTTTCTTATTGCAGAAAGTATCTTTGTATTTTGTTATTAAAATTTATATTCGTGTTTCGTTGCTTGACCAAGGTAAAGGTAAATTACTAGACTTGAATCGGCGTCTTAGCTCGCGAGCTCTCACCCATACGTGTTCGTCCGCCTATCCAAGAGTGTTCGGAGACTTTTGGATAGTGTCTCTTGAAGCATCGAAACTCACGATGTGAGGCGGCATTCCCCTTTCTTCCCAGAGTAATAACTTGGTACCCATTTCTGCCAGAGGCTAGACCGCGGGGGTATTTTTTTTTTCAAACATAGTACAGTTCACGCTGCTTCTAGCGGCAATCGAAAACGGGGTATCCGAAAGTCGGTAGCTCAGTCGGGGGTTTCTTGATTGTAATGTTCAAAATTTTTCCGATTTTGTTTGAGTTCTCTTCTTCTGTATAAATAAGCCCTGTTAAAGCAGTGGTTATTAGTTGGTCTAATTTGAATATCAAAAAGACTAAAACTATGATCATAAACAAAGAAAATTCTGAAGACCTACAATTAAATATCACAGTTGAGGGAACACATCTGGAGACAGTCCAGAGTTACAACTACCTAGGACATACTATAACCAATGATGGAAAATGCAAAACTGAAATAAAAAAAAAATAGGTATGGCAAAAAGTAATTTTAATGCCATGAAAAATATACTAACAACAAAACAAATATCAACAGGGCTGAAACTAAGAATGGCAAAATGTTACATCTTCTCAATATTCCTGTATGGTGCAGAAACATGGACATTAGACAAGAAAACAGAACAGAAAATTGAAGCCTTTGAAATGTGGATTTATAGAAGAATAGGTAGAATTGGATGGAAACAAAAGATAACAAACGATGAAGTTTTAAAACAACTGAAAAAAAAAAGAAAACTGCTGAACACAATTAAGACAAGACAAATGAAATTTTTGGGGACATGTTAAAAGACACAACAGCCTACTAAAAGTAATATTGGAAGGAAAAATACAAGGCAAAATAGGCAGAAGCAGACCAAGACTAACATGGACGAGTAACATCAAAAGATGGACAAGTCAATCTGTCTGCCTGCACCATCAAAGCAAGAAACAGAGTAGAATGGCGATCCATGGTAGCCAACCTTCGTTGCGGAGAGGGCACATGATGATGATGATGATTAGTTGGTCTATGAGCACAACGCCATCGACCTACCCAACCATCTTCCCTTTCCGACACCGTGCTCTAGATCTACCCACCAGCCTACATGGAGACCACGGCTATGTTGTGTGAGAAAGAATTAAATTTAGCAAAGTGCGCTGTGACCACATTACACCAAAAATTGACCTAATAGTCATTAAAGACAAGAACACTAACGTTATGTGATGTTCCCTGTATGCTACACTCAAGGACTGCCGAGGATCTCTCTGTTTCTGTTCTTTTTCATGTTTTCATCTGTATAAGTAGTGCTACTGATGCTTCGGAGTTGCTAGTCCAAGTTCTTCTGTATAAGTAGTGCTACTGATGCTTCGGAGTTGCTAGTCCAAGTTCTTCTGTATAAGTAGTGCTACTGATGCTTCGGAGTTGCTAGTCCAAGTTCTTCTGTATAAGTAGTGCTACTGATGCTTCGGAGTTGCTAGTCCAAGTTCTTCTGTATAAGTAGTGCTACTGATGCTTCGGAGTTGCTAGTCCAAGTTCTTATGTATAAGTAGTGCTACTGATGCTTCGGAGTTGCTAGTGTAAGTTGTTCTGTATAAGTAGTGCTACTGATGCTTCGGAGTTGCTAGTCCAAGTTCTTCTGTATAAGTAGTGCTAGTGATGCTTCGGAGTTGCTAGTCCA
The DNA here is from genome assembly GCA_032433765.1 of Megaustenia siamemsis. Lineage (NCBI taxonomy): Eukaryota > Metazoa > Mollusca > Gastropoda > Stylommatophora > Ariophantidae > Megaustenia > Megaustenia siamemsis. Next base: position 24,404,988 of record JAVIAB010000092.1, on the reverse strand, counting down.
AGTTCTTCTGTATAAGTAGTGCTACTGATGCTTCGGAGTTGCTAGTGTAAGTTGTTCTGTATAAGTAGTGCTACTGATGCTTCGGAGTTGCTAGTGTAAGTTGTTCTGTATAAGTAGTGCTACTGATGCTTCGGAGTTGCTAGTCCAAGTTCTTCTGTATAAGTAGTGCTACTGATGCTTCGGAGTTGCTAGTCCAAGTTGTTCTGTATAAGTAGTGCTACTGATGTCTCGAAGTTGCTAGTATAAGTTGTTCTGTATAAGTAGTGCAACTGATGCTTCGGAGTTGCTAGTGTAAGTTGTTCTGTATAAGTAGTGCTATTGATGTCTCGAAGTCGCTAGTGTAAGTTGTTCTGTATAAGTAGTGCAACTGATGCTTCGGAGTTGCTAGTGTAAGTTGTTCTGTATAAGTAGTGCTACTGATGTCTCGAAGTTGCTAGTGTAAGTTGTTCTGTATAAGTAGTGCTATTGATGTCTCGAAGTTGCTAGTGTAAATTGCTCTGTATAAGTAGTGCTACTGATGTCTCGAAGTTGCTAGTGTAAGTTGTTCTGTATAAGTAGTGCTATTGATGTCTCGAAGTTGCTAGTGTAAGTTGTTCTGTATAAGTAGTGCTATTGATGTCTCGAAGTTGCTAGTGTAAGTTGTTCTGTATAAGTAGTGCTACTGATGCTTCGGAGTTGCTAGTGTAAGTTGTTCTGTATAAGTAGTGCTATTGATGTCTCGAAGTTGCTAGTGTAAGTTGTTCTGTATAAGTAGTGCAACTGATGCTTCGGAGTTGCTAGTGTAAGTTGTTCTGTATAAGTAGTGCTACTGATGTCTCGAAGTTGCTAGTGTAAGTTGTTCTGTATAAGTAGTGCTACTGATGTCTCGAAGTTGCTAGTGTAAGTTGTTCTGTATAAGTAGTGCTATTGATGTCTTGAAGTTGCTAGTGTAAGTTGTTCTGTATAAGTAGTGCTATTGATATCTCGAAGTTGCTAGTGTAAGTTGTTCTGTATAAGTAGTGCTACTGATGCTTCGGAGTTGCTAGTGTAAGTTGTTCTGTATAAGTAGTGCTATTGATGTCTCGAAGTTGCTAGTGTAAGTTGTTCTGTATAAGTAGTGCTACTGACGCTTCGGAGTTGCTAGTGTAAGTTGTTCTGTATAAGTAGGGCTACTGATGCTTCAGAGTTGCTAGTGTAAGTTGTTCTGTATAAGTAGTGCTACTGGTGCTTCGGAGTTGCTAGTGTAAGTTGCTCTGTATAAGTAGTGCTAATGATGTCTCGAAGTTGCTAGTGTAAGTTGTTCTGTATAAGTAGTGCTACTGATATCTCGAAGTTGCTACTCTAAGTTGTTCTGTATAAGTAGTGCTACTGATATCTCGAAGTTGCTAGCGTAAGTTCTTCTGTATAAGTAGTGCTACTGATATCTCGAAGTTGCTAGCGTAAATTCTTCTGTATAAGTAGTGCTACTGATATCTCTAAGTTGCTAGCGTATGTTGTTCTGTATAAGTAGTGCCACTGATATCTCAGAGTTGCTACTCTAAGTTGTTCTGTATAAGTAGTGCTACTGATATCTCGAAGTTGCTACTCTAAGTTGTTTTGTATAAGTAGTGCTACTGATATCTCGAAGTTGCTAGCGTAAGTTCTTATGTATAAGTAGTGCTATTGATATCTCGAAGTTGCTAGCGTAAGTTCTTATGTATAAGTAGTGCTACTGATATCTAGAAGTTGCTAGCGTATGTTGTTCTGTATAAGTAGTGCTACTGATATCTCGAAGTTGCTACTCTAAGTTGTTCTGTATAAGTAGTGATACTGATTTCTCGAAGTTGCTAGCCGAAGTTCTTATGTGTTAGAATGAATGAAAAGATTAAAAGGTATTATTACAGCTTGCCGTAGGTGGGGAACAAAACAAAATCAAAACGACTTTGTGGTTCAGTAGGCCTTCATCAGGGACAATGGACACGCTCCTTTATATAAATAAGCAAGCAAATAAAGCTACATTTTGATAAATATGCTCGACTATCTGAAGAGAAACAAATATATTAATGTGACGTCACTGAGCGTTCCTGTCTGAAAACGAGGTCAGCTACCAATTGGAAAATGTGTTCTCGGAAGTTTTAAGACAAATCGCATTTCTTTGTCTGATAATTTTTATGTTTTGTATCCCCTGAATGTAGACCATGATCGTGGTGTTATGGACATCGTTACTGTAGCACCAGCAATGTCCTATTTTATATAAGTCAGAGCATTGTCATCTATAGTTTCACAAAGGCCTTCTGGCAGAAAACAAACCCGCAAGACCTTCAAACTAGCGTGACGTAATCAGCTATTACAGCTGTGAACAGCTGATTTCGTTCTACCCACAAGTGTCCCTGCTCGCAAAACTGAAAGCGTCACACTGGTTGGCGGTTTTACGAGAATTTCCTGTCAGTTCTTAGGCCTTTATAAAACTATAGATGGCTATGGCTGGAGAGCAAAATATGAAACCCTGGAAGTTTTCAATAGCATAACGTTTTCAGCTGCACGCGCAGGGCCGATTGTGCGTAGAGTGACGTCAGCCCTAGCTCGTGTAGCTAAATACGTCATGCTGGTTTGGTTTATTTGAATTCTCTTGGCTGCCATCTGGCTATCTAAAATAGGTCATGCACCAGCAGTGAGTTTAACTTCGGGTATCAAAAGCGGACATTTCTCTGATACGGGCGTCGTAATGGGACATTGAGTGGCGTTAATTACGTTTCAAAAATTGGCTGCTAGGAAAAATATGCCGTATTTGGTGGAAGTTTTTATATAGCTGGATCAGTGGGTACGACCCAAATGGTCAATTATATACCTGTTATCGATAATTTTGTTCTTGATTACCTTGCATAGATGTAGCTTGTTAGCTTTGGCACGTGATAGCCCGTCTAGGATGAGGAGAACTCTTACCTTGATCTCCGCTGCCCTCCGGTTGTACTTATATTTGGGAGTAGACCTATGAGGTCAAATCAGGAGCTGGAGACACGTAGACAGCGGGTATACTCAGTGACGTCAGACCTTTTCCTGCCATGTATCACGTCTGTATCGACCCAACCAGTTCTGCAAGGTCCAGAAGTCACGTGGTATGGGAGAAATATTTCAAGTGGTTTTATAATACTCGTATCCTCTAAATGAGAGAAAACTATTAAAATTGACGTCATAATACATCCTCTAATGTGAGAACATTTCTAGTGGTGCTATAATCCTCGCGTCCTCTAATTATAGAAAATTTCTAGTGGTGCTATAATCCCCGTGTCCTCTAATGTGAGAACATTTCTAGTGTGGCTATAATCCCCGTGTCCTCTAATGTGAGAACATTTCTAGTGGTGCTATAATCCTAGCGTCCTCTAATGTGAGAACATTTCTAGTGGTGCTATAATCCTAGCGTCCTCTAATTATAGAACATTTCTAGTGGCGCTATAATCCTCGCGTCCTCTAATTATAGAGCAGTTCTAGTGGCGCTATAATCCTCGTGTCCTCTAAAGCGAGAACATTTCTAGTGGCGTTATAATCCTCGTGTCCTCTAAAGCGAGAACATTTCTAGTGGCGCTATAATCCTCGTGTCCTCTAAAGCGAGAACATTTCTAGTGGCGCTATAATCCTCGTGTCCTCTAAAGCGAGAACATTTCTAGTCACGCTATAATCCTCGTGTCCTCTAAAGCGAGAACATTTCTAGTCACGCTATAATCCCCGTGTCCTCTAAAGCGAGAACATTTCTAGTCACGCTATAATCCTCGTGTCCTGTAAAGGGAGAACATTTCTAGTCACGCTATAATCCTCGTGTCCTCTAAAGCGAGAACATTTCTAGTCACGCTATAATCCTCGTGTCCTCTAAAGCGAGAACATTTCTAGTGACGCTATAATCCCCGTGAGCTCTAAAGCGAGAACATTTCTAGTGGCGCTATAATCCTAGTGTTTTACGAGACAAGGAAACCCACTATTATCTTGTCTCTCGAAAATGATTTCTTGGTCCCTATATTTTTATTTCCGTTTAAAGAACATTACGGGACCGGGGTCTAGCAGTGAACTAGTTTACTAAGAACAAGGGTCTCCAGTTCGACCCCCATTAAATATTTATAGGTTCAATCATTTTAAATGGGATCGGAGGCAAGACAGCAACAGAGCTGGAAGCTGTCAGCGACTCATAGCTGATAGCTTGCCCCAGTTATTGGTAAAACAGAACCATCCAGACATTGCTCCACTCGCATTGCCTCTAGAAACAGATTAGCCAGTCTGGTCTGAATAAGCGAGTATGGCTCAAAGAGAGAATGACAAACCCGGTACTCAAAATGTCCGTGCTGAAGTCGGATATATTGGACCGAAAGGCATAAATAAACTACACCAGAACGCATCTGCGCCCACTTAAAGTCCTTTTAAGGACTGATCAATTCCTGTAGCAATGATCACTTCTACGCCAGAATGAAAAATACATGTGAAGACAGAATTTTTCTGCAAAAGAAACAGCACTGATGTGGTTCTGACCATATTACCCCAATAATGTGTTGATGGTAATAAATATAGTAGCAAATGGCGTGATGTCGGACAATAACACCATATTCCTATAAGCTAAACGGCATAACGGAGCTATTTCTTATCTTTTCTGTTCACGATGGTAGCTGAAATGTCTACTTTAATACCCAAAGGAAAGATTTCACCTGGCGCTACAGTTTTCCATTTTATCATTTACTACAATTCCCCCTTGGGTTCTAGTTTTGTGAATGGATTTACGTTGCCATTAATTCCCCTGCTATCTCCATAAATGTTAACTTTTTATATTGCTTGCCGCTTATATTTTTATTTAAATATTTCCTCTAGTCTGAATTGCTGATTTATCCAATGTCTTATTAACTATCCTCTCCCCTTCTTTATAGATATTGTATGCTACTGTTTCCTTGACAATATTCCCGTGAAATTATATGGAACTTTTTATTATTATTTCTCCCTGTCCACAGATCTGCCTACACGACGCCTCAGCCACTTGATCGATGCCGTTTTTCTGATCCCGTCTGGTAGTTTTTTCACTTGCAAGTTTAGCTCTCGGAACAGTATGTGTCGTTTTTTCTAGTCTGCTTACCCTTCACAGTTGTTGATTTTCTGTCCGATTGCTGCTCTTGTTTCTATCAACCTTCTCCTGGTATATGTGAGTCATTATCTACGTTGTTTAAGTCTCTTGTACAGAACCTCTCATGCACGTTTAGGAATGTTTCAAGAAGAGTGAACTAGTGCTTGTTAATTGCTTCCTCTCTGAAAGTCTGAAGAGGTTAACCTTTGTTATTTAAATTGAGATTCAAAATCAATATGTCTTTCTAGGTGTAAAGTTCTTTCTTTTTGTGTTTCTGAAGTGTTGTATGTTGTATCGTCTGAAATTCTGTATGTTGTATCATCTAAAATTATGCATATCGTGTCTTCTGAAATTCTGTGTTGTATCGTCTGAAATTCTGTGTCTTGTATTTGTGCATTTCTGTGTGTTGTATTTGTAATTTTCTGTGTGTTGTGTTTGTGAAGTTGTATGATTTTTATTTGTGAAAGTCTGCGTATAGTATTTGTGATATTTTGCATATTCCTGTTGCGAAAAAAATGATAGGTTTTTATGTTCCTAAATTTATGTGTATTGTAGCTTTGTTATGTTTTTTAATTCTTATTTGTGTGAAAATGTTCATTGTATTTGTAATACCTATTGCATTTTTATTTTATCTATATAAGTGTTGAATTTGTGAGTTTGATATGACAATTTATCGACTTAAAAAACCGATGTTCCGTGAGCTATTTATTGCTATTATTATGTGTTGCTTATGTGAGGCTTATGTGAGAAATGTCGTTTTACAGAAGAATGTTGAGAATACCATGGACAGCTAAGAAGAGTAATGAAAATGTTCTGAAAGAGGTCAAAACAAAAAGAGAGCTAATTTCCAATATTAGGAGGAAACAATCATCATTTTTTGGGCCATGTAATGAGAAGAGAACAGCTGGAATATATTGTAACAACTGGACAATTGAGGGACGAAGAGATAGAGGAAAGCAAAGAGTAAGATACTAAACAGCTTAAGAGAATGACTTGGCAGAAGGTCAACAACAGAAATGATAAATAACTGTCGAGCTCGAAAGTTGTGGAGAGACATGAACACCTACGCCAGCAGGCCCGGTACTTGATGAAGATGATGATGTGAGGTATGAGCATTATAACGGTTTATACTTTGTATTTGTGCTTCTTGAAGTCTGAAATTATATTCTTTAGCAACATAGTAGAATGCTATTGATTTAGTACCTGTCAGTTCATTTGCATCGTTGCATTCTCTTTCTCTCACTGTGTGTGTATAGTTATGTCACATAGTTGTGTTGTTGATACCCTTATTATTATTAATAATTTCCATTCAATATCAAGTTGTGAAGCAGTTTGTGTTCTTCAGCTCTTTAGTTAACCTTTTCTGCTATTATTACGTTCACATGTCTTTCTAGCATTCCATCATGTGCTATTATTTAACTATATATGTGTAAGCTGTTATTGCTTGTTTATGTCTGTGCAAATAATAAAAAACGTAGACACGACTCGAGTGTGACACACAAGAGAGAAAATTGTGTTAGTGACCACCTGTTTTTGTTTTTTTGCGTTCACCAACTTTTACCTCTGACGAAGTACCTAGAGACTAGGAGCAGAATTTTGTGTGTTAATCCATTTTTCCCTGGGAGAACGAGGAGTCCCTCGCAGCACAGGCAGATACCTCCGTTTTCGGAGGTACTCATATTTTTTTTCCGTTCACAAGTAATTCGCGTTTCAAGGCGGGCCTCGCTGCTGAGACAAGGAGTAGTTGCCACAGAGAGAAAGAATAAATAAAAAACCCTACTGGTGCAGCCGGGATTTGAACCTATAAATTCTGTCTCGAGGTCGGAGTTTTGCCTCGAGACCAACCAGTCTCCCAGCCCACCTGTTTTAACCATCAGATTTCTAAAAAGTAATGATGGTCAGCACTACGCAAGGACCTGTTATCTTAGGCTCAGTGAATCTAGAAACCGCTGCTTGTGGTTGAGCCTGAACTCTCTAGACAGGCCAGTTTACTAACAAATGCTCTAGAACATGTCTAGATCTGAATTATTTTATGTTCATATTTTCAACATACAAGTTTCTGCTTTCATTTAAACATATCTACATAAATGTTTTATCATAGATTATTAATTGTGTATAACACGGAGCAGGGGAGCCGCGATAGCTCAGTGGTTAGTGAACTGGACAGCAAAGGACAAGAGATAGGGTTCGATTCCAACCGAAGGCTTCCGGGTTCACCCAGCCTTAAACGGGTACCTTTTTTTTTTGGGGGGGGGAAGTAAAGCGGCACGGGCGTAATACCGACCACATTATCCCAAAAATCATGTGCTGAAGGTCTGTAAAACATATGGTCACTAACACCATATTCCCTATACTCCGCTTGGCGTGGCTGGGGCTCTTTACTTTTTCTTTACTTATAACACGGAGTAGGTATGTAATATTTAATAAAACATTTGCTGAGACGGTGGCAACGCTTCAACGACGTACAGCACTAAGGTTAGCTCCTCATTGCTTTTTTTCTTGTTTGGCATCTACTCAGCTGTAAGGAAGAATGGAAGCATGACTTCAATATTTGTTGAAGGTCAGAACAGCAAGAAAAATAAAAATACCATCACTGTTGTAAATTAGTATACACAAATTAACTTATGTTTTTTCTAGCGGGGACGGTGGGTTCGGAACTTGAGGACGGCAGAACGTTTAGGTTGATATTTAACGTGATAATTTGCGATATAAAGATAGCTGCCATTTACGTTTCGTAAAATAGTTCCTTCATTTATTGCCACACGTTTGTCCATAATTACAGCATATTTTTGTTTTTTGTTTTTGCTTTAAAAATTATGAAAACAAAAAATTTTTTTGCTGCTTTTAACATCTCTTAAATTTTTTTAAAGAGTTTTTTTTTAAAATATAAAGACGCAACGCAATGATTTAAGGAAATATTAGTAAAACGTTCCTCCAGTCTTTCTGTTCTTTTACGTTCCGATAAAGAGGGGGAAAAGTAATTTTATTAGTTAAAGCACTGTTGTCATAGCAACCAGTGAGTCCATTTTTATATGACCTAGTTCCCAACAAACATTGTAAAGTCTACAGATGTCGTTGGATTGTAGTTGGTTTATCTCCATAGACATTCAAGGCTTTTATTAGTAAAGTCTCTAATTACTTGAGCTATATCACTGCTGTACCATGCATACAGTGTGGCTGGTTGTATCTTGACATAGAACTCACTGAGTTGGAAAATGATACTGTAATAGATTCTGATAAAATATTAGAGGATTCGTGGCCTTCGTTGTCTCTCGTGAAGATCTGCCGCTTGTAGTTTCTCTAAATATGACATTGAACTATTGTCGCAATTAACAAGGAAACAATGGTAGTCCAGTAATTTGAACTTGACTACTAACCACGGGATTCCATCCCATTCGACGACTCCTAGGCTCACTCAGCCTATAAATGCTACCAGATTTTTTCTTGGCGTGTCACTGACCACATCAGTCATAATATGAGCCGTTGGTTATTGGAAGATATGATGCTTAACGCTATATTAACCGTATACCTTAAATCGTAGATGGGAACCTTCTCCGTGGTTCTTCATAGATTTACCATCATCCGGTCTCTGGGTAGTAAGAGTCAACGTCTAACACTCTCATCATCATCATGTGCCATAGCAGTTGGCGTAGGCGATCATGTCCTTCCACAATCTTCTATCTACAGTGCATCGTATAAGTTCTGTTATTGCCTGTTTTCCATGCCATGACACCAAGATATCCAGTATTTTCTCTCTTTGTCCTCCACGAGCCCTCTTTCCTTTTATTTTGCCAGTTGTAACCAAGTATTCCAACTTTCCTTTTCTCATGATGTGCCCAAAAAATGTTGATTGTTTCTTTCTGATGTTTCTGACGTCTAGCACTCTCAGATAACGAAAATAACGGGAGGTCCCGTGTGCACTCGCGCATGTTAAAGAACCTTAGCAGTTTAAATTCGATAAAATGTGATCAGTGCCCGGGCAAATTTGACAGCAAAAATCTACCCATACCGATGTATCCCAGTGCTACAGCGTTTCGTGCACGGGGGTCGGGATTCTTCTCACAGATTTTCGAAATTCAGTGGGAGACTTGGAGCAACTTTGAGTTATTGAGTTATTTGCAGGATCAGCATAATAGCACACCGAACATATCCATAGGTGCTCAGATCCCCTCCTCAGCAATTCCCGCATTGTCCAACGACTGACGACTCCAGTTCTATGTTGGTTGATATGTCTTCTTACACGGCCACTAAGTTTCTAATTTCTGGCTGTGCCCACCTTATCTCCCATTTCCATCATCCGAAGAAGTGACCTGGATCTGTGTTTGTCGAAGTCCTGTATTTTCCCACATATCGGAAGGCATTGATGATGTTCGCCCGATCCATTGGTTGCCCGTCCTCAACGACAGCGCAGCTAGCCAACCTGTCCGCGCTTTCATTTCCCCGTACTCCCGCATGTACAGGGACAAAGACAAAGGTGACCTTACGTATTTTGGATTTCTGCAACGACTCTACCCATTGCATGCGTACTGAGCCCGCCTCCACTTTTTTATCATGCTCATCGAATCACTCAGTATACATACGTGGGGGTAGTCTTGTGACTCTAACCATTTGAATGCTTTGGTCACTGCCACCACCTCCATTGTCATGCTACTCGTGGTCATGACGTATGCACCATTGTCTTCGTAGACTATTCTGCCTGCCGAGCGTGCTGTAAATGCCTATGCACTTCGGTATCCACTCCTCACCAACGCTGATATTGGTAAGCCCACAGACCTGTTTGATGACATCTTATGCTCAGCCCACTCATGATTTGCCTCTCTTTAGCCTAGCACCTCCTAGCACCTTTCCCTGTGTTAAGCACGTGGTGCAATGGATGCCCTTTATTTGTACTAATCTTCAAGTATGCTCGTGCTCTCTAGATATTGATTCTGTCATCCATGGTTGGAAAGTCAAGAAGATACCTCATTGCTACACAGGGAGTGCCCCTTGTACATCCCAAGAAAATGCGCATGGCTTCATTGTGTATTTTCTCCAGCCTATCAATTTGAGTCGTACTGACAGTAAGAATTGTCAGGGCATACTCGATTGGTGCGAGGACTAATCCCTGGAACAGAAGCGTAAGTAGCCTCTGCTCGATGCTGGCAACTGCCATGACCTTCCAGGCGGCCAATTCTTTGCGGGATTTTGTTATCACATTGTCGACGTGGTCCAGAAAACATAGGCTGCGATCAAACTTAACTAAGAGGTATGTCATCAACTTGTCCCTGGTCACCTCATCAGCTCCCATACGTACTACCGGTGTGGTCGTATTAACGATATGATTGTTAAGGGAGAACCATGAAACTGATGCTTCATTAGGATTAACCAAGACACCTGAAACCCCACACCAGGAGGAAATGCGATCGAGTTCGTCTTGCATTGTGGAGGTGATTCCCCGTCTGTCTCTTCCTTGGCGATATACCAGAATATCATCAGCAAAAGTCATAGTTCTTCCCCTCCCATCCAGCTGTTGGGCCGTGACCGTTATTGTGAACACGTTATATAGAACTGGTGACAATGGTGAGCCTTGTGGCAGTCCTGGACAAATGGATGTTGGCTCGGAAGACCAACTTCCACATCTGAGTATCACCTTCCTCTGAAACAGTGCCGCGGCGATCCATCTAATGAGGAAGGGGTGCACCGCCAGTTTGAGGAGCATATGCATGAGATATTCAAATGGTACCCTGTTGTATGCATCCTCCAGATCTATAGCAGCAGCGCATGTCTCCTTTCGTCTGTGGAAGCCTTCGAAGGCATCATAAGCAAAGACTGCCGCGTTGAGCCATGTCTCTTTATTATATCTATAACCTCCGAGTGTGGGTGGGAATACGCGTTTCAGTTCAAGGTGACAGGTGAGGACACGGGCAACTATTTTCTCCAGCAGCTTGCCCGCAGTGTTCTGCATTGTGATGATTCTGTAGGCACTGATCTGAGAATGGTCCTTGTTTGGCTTCGGTAGCGGTAGTAACTAGCTGTGTAGCCACTCCTCTTTAATCTAGCCACTCCGAATGCTGGCATTAAACTCATTGGCCAGTTTTGTCAAGTCGTCATCAGCTAAATCGCCTATATCATCGTACCGAAAACCATCTGGACCGGGAGCAGTGTTGTGTGACCTTTCTTTTAAGTGTCGTGCGAATGGTATCGGTTGTGATTGTGAGATCTTTTTCCAGCACTACATCCTTACACAATTTTGACAGCGATCCCCGTATCCTCACTCTTACAGCCTCATTTCTTTGGTCCGTCTGTTCAATGTAGCGTGCAAGCAGGGCCTTCCCTTTGCTCTCATCAGATTTGTGCCATATCTGGCCAGTGCTCTGAAAGTCTGGTATGCCTCTGTGTCGATTTGTGCCATTCATGCTCTGATGATGGCGCCAGAATGTGGCTAGCAATTTTTCTGAGCACACTTTTTTACAGATTCATCCCATTTGGCATCCTTAGCCTGCTTAGCACATAGTTTAAAGTGCATCATTTTTTGGTCAACCTCTACTTTCAGACGCTTCAAGAGCTCAGGTTGTGTTCTTCCATTCGTCGTCCATAACTTTGATTGCGCTATTGAACGCGTCAAAAAATGGCGAACTCGGAGAGATTATGCCATTGTTGTGTGTTCACCTTCCCATTACAGGCATACACATTTACAATCACGAAATGAACTGGGGTCTGCACCCTAACCTTTGATTTCCGGGGAATATGGCGCCCTGTTCACTGTCTTCTTCTGAATAACCTTTGGGTTGATCTGGTGTACAATCATGATGATCCTAACATAACATAATATAGCATAGCACAACATAATATAACATAATCTTTTCTCCTTATAATGCCTGTGGGTGATTTGATCTCGTCGTCCATAACTTTGTCTTTACAACTGTCTATCATGTGTCTTGGCTTCTTTGAGAATATCCCTGGTTCTACTTTTATTTGCCTATCTGTGTTATTCTCAAAATTTTCTTCCGTAAAATCAATTTTTTTACGTCTAAAGATTTTCTTTACTATTTATTATGATTTTATTAAAAGCTGTCGCGTAATTTGTCTCTGTTTTATCAATTCTTCCAATAGGATCTGTGCAGTCTACTTCCATATGTCAGGAAACAGCCAAATAATTCTTCATCCTTGATGTAATAGTATTTATTTGTACCTCATTGTTTGTTAATGTTCTCGTTTTCGGAAGAAGGCCGCATCTAGACCAAAATGTCAGTATTTTATTGTATTAAAAAAAAAATAAAGTACCCCCGTCACGCCACGTGGCGTATAGGGAATATGGTGTTAGTGACCATAAATTTAACAAACCTTCGGCACATGATTTTTGGGATAATATCGTCGGTATTACGCCCGTGCCGCATTTACTTTCCCAGAAAAAAATCCGGTACCCATTAAAGGCTTGGAGAATCGGAAGCCGTCGGTTGGGACCCTACCTCTTGTCCTTTGTAGTCCAGTTCACTAACCACTGAGCTATCGCGGCTCCCATTTTACTGTATTCCTTTTTTGTAAAGCTGTTGCCATACTTTGTATGAGTGTACGTTACACCCCACTACTGTCTCCTTCCATATGCCTGGACTGGCTCTACTTAACACTAAAACTAATTTGTTTCTATCACAGGATATTGTGTAATATCTTACTTTCCCACCGTTAAATGCTACCTTAACCTGGTCCTGTAGCTGCTCACATCTGCTGTACACCTGCTACCTGGTGGTATTATCACTCCTGATTGCAAGAATTCCTTTATCTGGTTCTAAAGCTTCTTCATTTACTGCAATAATATTTCAGTGAAGAGTTTTTTCTTTGTTACAATAAATTCTTCTGCTATTTTTCTGGCGAGACTAAGGGTTTTATTTACTTTTTCGATCACTAAAATGTCTATCATTTCATGTAATTGTTCTTCCATGTGCAGTTTTAACCATCATTATTAATGAGTTCGAAGAAAGTGTTCGTTAGCTCAAAGCTGCTGACATCTCGATACAGTTTGTCTCGTTATGGTACCGACGATGGCTACAAGAGCCTTCTCTGTTCATCAAATGTTGGGCATGATTGTAGCCGAAGTTTAGCAGCCGTTTTGTCTGTGCCACAGTCACATTCATCAGAGGTTCCTTTCCTTAGTGTGTTGAAAAGATGGTACTTCAAAACTGTTGTGGCATATTCTGAATCTAAAATTTACTCTTTGTTCTTTTCTGTTCAACTGATAGTGTACATGGGTTTTGTGGTAACCTTGGTTATGGTTATGGAAGACCCCGTATTACTGCAAACGAATTAAATCCATAATTACTCAACCGCCCGTGCCAGTGGAATCATCCGAATTACCATCTCATCTCCCAAACAAAGAAAGGTAGCTGTAGTCCCCATCATAGCAGTCTCAGCACACGCCAAAAGACATAGGGCGAAACCGCGCATAAAGTGAACACAGCCATCTGTTCTCCATCGTACGATATCACCATGCATCGTAAACAATCGGAATATCGAAACATGTCCAAAACAGATAAAACGCACAGCTCACAGTGTGCACAGAGCACTTAACTCAGTAGATCCTGCAACAAGCCGGACTTGGAATATGAAGAAACTGCAACAAGGAACACTTTTCAGACAGCCTTTAATGGTTCATGTCACCTATGCACCATATTGACAGGAAGTTCACGTCCTCTTGAATATGATGATCGTCATATTTTTTAAAAAATGTGTAGCCCTTGATGATGCTAGGACATCGTTTTTGACTCCAAATCCGAACATATGAAACGATGAAACTCATAACTTCAAGTCAAAGAGATCATTGACTGTCATAACGAGCCTTGGTTTTCTCTTTCATTTGTTGATATCTTTGTCCTGAGAAACCTCTCTGATTCCCCATACTTGCATCTGGCTGGTGTAATTTGTCACCTTCCTTTGCCAACCTGTCTGCCTCATCGTTTCCAGGAATACTGTAGTGAGATGGAATCTACTGAAACGCAGTTTTGCATTTCTGGCAGAGCTTTAATTTGTTAAACTCTTAGTAATTTAGACTGTGCTATCTCATGTTGTTGGTATGAACAACTGATATTTTGAGTATATCCTTTATAGATCCAAGTAGATCTCGTTCTATAAACTAAACAAATTATTTGAAAGTTCATAACTCACCTAAACTTCTATTTTATCTTCTGAAACAACCCGACTGGTTGCTAATTTTTTTAAGCTGCTAGTTGATGTCAAAAATAGTAAAAGAAAGCAACAAGAAAGGTCTCAGCCTGAATAGTAAGAAAACAGAAGTAATGGTTATATCGAAGAAACAATCACCACCATCATGCAGCATAAAAATAAACGAGACAAATCTAAAACAAGTGCAACGTTTCAAATACTTGGGCACAATAATAACATCAGATGGGAGATGCACCACAGAAATAAAAAGCAGAATAGCTCAGGTCAAAATAGCATTTCAGAAAATGAAAAATATCTTATGCAACAAATCTATGTCAATAAAAATGAGAAAGAGAGTTCATTGGTGCTATATAGAACCAATTCTGACTTATGGAAGCAAATCATGGACAGTAGAAAAACAAATGAACAGATGATTAGAGGCCACAGAGATGGGATTTCTCAGAAGAATGTTGAAAGTTCCCTGGACAGCTAAAAAGACCAATGAGGAAGTTCTCAAAGAGGCCAACACAAAAAGGGAGCTCTTAAAAACATCAGAAAGAAGCAATCAACATTTTTCGGGCACATCATGAAAAAGGAAAGTTGGAATACTTGGTTACAACTGGCAAAATAAAAGGAAAGAGAGATCGCGGACGACAAAGAGAGAAAATACTGGATAGCTTGGTGTCATGGCATGGAAAACAGTCAACAACAAAACTGATACGATGCACTGCAGATAGAAGATTGTGGAGGGACATGATCACCTACGCCAACCGGTATGGCACATGATGATGATGAGTTGTTGTCAATACTGTTCTGTATAATTATTTTCATATCTTTAATGTCAGTTTTACGGCTTTCTAAAATGTTCATTCGTTATTCGTTCATGTTTTACTGTGACAAATGTCTTGATGTAGCTTATGAATCATAAGTTCCTTGTGACGTAGGTCAAGAAAAGCAGCGCTAACGGTTCTAAAATGAGGAGGTTAAATGTGTAATTATTACTTCTTGTACCTGATAATCATGTACCCATTTTTAAAGCCGATTCTGTCAGAAACAACAAGCTTTAATCACGGTAAAAAATTAGCGCTCATACAAAACACTACAACTTACACACCACATCTTTATAGGGTGATGGTTACCATCCATTGGTTAAGACTGGTTTCTAAACATTTGAAATCTACGTCTCTCTTTCCCTGCTGGTCATAAACAGATGACAGCCCTCATGGCAGTTACGATCGCATAAATCGGGTAAACTCTGATTCTCTCATAGGATATGTAAGATAATAAATGTCGACAGAATTAATACTATCTTGTAGAAATTGTTTTGTGTGCAAAGAAATAGTAAGCTTATCTGGATGTTGTTATTTTACGATTTCTCCACGCAATAGACATACGGTAATATCCTCGGCGCGGAGATCTTACCAATAAATGTCGATGATACTTACAGCCACGGCGCACAATTTGGGAACAACTGCCCAAAAGACTTGAGAAGAATATAACTTTAGCACCCACGTTTTTTATGTGACAAAAGAGATATATGGGTGACGTGGTCAGTATTACGCCAGGCTACCAATACCTTCCGTAGAAAAAAGTAGGGGTAAGTAAATACGTACGGAAACAAGAATGGTTGATAACAAATGGTCATTGTTAGGTTTTTAGCAGTTCCAGAGGTTTTCAGTTCCCAAGCTGGTAACAAAATGCTTATAATTTGCTGACTCTAGTATTAAATCTCCAATATCATATTGTATGCCCCACACATATCTCTATTATCATATAGTATGCCCCACACATAAGTCTGTTATCATAGTATATGCCCCACACACATATCTCAATTATTATAGTATATGCCCCACATATCTCTATTATCATAGTTCATGCCCCATATCTCTCTATTATCATGTTGCATGCCAAACAGCTCTATTTATCTACTGTCTGCCCCACACACCCCTCTATTATCATATTGTATGTCACACAATTCTTTATTGTCATACTGTATGCCTTACCTCTCAATTATCATATTGCATGCCTCACATCTCTCTGTTATCATATTGCAAGCCCTATACACATCTCTATGATCATAGTATATGCCCCACACATATCTCTCTTATCATATTGTATGCCCCATACATATGTCTATTATTATAGTATATGCCCCACACATATCTCTATTATCATATTGTATGCCTCACACACATCTCTATTAACATAGTGTATATGCCCCGCACATATCTCTATTATTATAGTGTATGCCCCACATATCTCTATTATCATAGTGCATGCCCCATACCTCTATTATCATGTTGCATGCCAAACAGCTCTATTTTTCTACTGTCTACACCACACCCCTCTATTATCATATTGTATGCCACACACTTCTTTATTGTCATACTGTATGCCTTACCTCTCTATTATCATATTGTATGTCCCACATTTCTCTATTATATTATCATTTAATACCCCACACATCACTATTATCATATTGTATATCCCACATTTCCCTAATATATTATTATATTGTATGTCACACACATCTTTATTATCACATTGTATACCCCACTTCTCTATTGTCCTATTGTATGTCCCACATTTCTCTATTATATTATCATATTAATGCTCCACACTTCTTTATTATCATATTGCATGCTCCATGTCTCTATTATTGTATTGTATGGTCCACACATCTTTATTATTATATTGTATGCCCAACATATCTTTATTATTATATTGTATGGCCCACACATCTTTATTATTATATTGTATGCCCAACATATCACTATTACCAAAAATAAGGATATCAAAAGCAAGAGTAGCATTCGCTGCATTGAGAAACATATGAAATTACAAAGAAATTAGATTGAATACAAAAATGAAAATTTTAGACTCCAATGCAAAGTCAGTCTTATTATATGGCTGTTGAACATGAAGAACACCAAAAATGACAATCATGAAGATACATACCTTTATTAATGGATGCTTACGCAGAATAAAAGGATGGAGGAGGCTGGACAAAATCACTAACATAGAATTATAGAAATGTACCAGTCAAATACCAGTGGATAAAGAGATACTGTGAAGATGATGGCGCTGGATAGGACACACACTGCGGAAGCCAACTGATGGTATTACACAACAGACCTTTTTCTGGAATCCCCAAGGAAAAAGACAAAGAGGAAGACCAACATATTCTTGAAGAAGACAGATATAAGCAGAGATTAAGATGATGGGTAAGACATGGAATGATCTTAAAAATAATGGCAAGAAACAGGACGGCTGGGAAAATGTTTGTTGAAGACCTATGCTCCACTGGGAGCTGAACGGTAGAAGAGGAAGAAAGTATCTCTATTATCATATTATATGACCATACGTCACTATTATCGTGTTGCATGTCAAACAGCTCTTTTTTTTACTGTCTACCTCGCAATCATCTCATATGAGCGTGATACACAAGAGAAGTAAATGTACTATTTTATTCCATGCAGCCATTACTTAACGAACTTGTCACTGTTGGCACTTTAATGGCGCTGAAACTGGAAAACAGAAAATCGATTTCCACAAACTGTCTTCGTTCTTTCTTTCTTTTAATTGAAGTATAAATTGAAATATTCACTTGAGTCGTGTGAAACAGGCAACAATGGAAACACCAATTAGGCTCTGAATCCCATTAAGATATGTATTCGCTTGTGTTCGTGCTTATGTTTCTCATTGCTTTATGTTTCTGTTTCCGTTGTATCTAATATTTGTTTGTGTTTCCTTAGATACATGTTTCGATATTTTCATCATTTGTTTACTGTTACCAGCTAACATATTTATTTGTCTTTCTCTTTTCAAGCAAATGTTATTGATACTTTTGTTGCTACTATTTATTTTTATAGAGCTAGTCTCCAATATTAGGAAGAAACAATCATCATTTTTTGGCCATGTAATGAGAAGAGAACAGCTGAGAACTGTAACAACTGGGAAAATTGAGGGACGAAGAGATTGAGGGAAACAAAGAGAAAAGATACAGCCAGCTTAAGAGAATGGCTTGGCAGAAGGTCAACAACAGAAAGCAAACCTGATTAAAATGATGGCTGAAATCGGATGCACTGGGCCACTGGCGCAGAACACAGCGCAACGTTTTAACAGGTATTCAATCATTTTTTTACAACACGTTCTACAAGATTGCCCCAGTACACAGACCTGAGAAGAACAATGTGGTCCATACCCACCTCCCTGGAAGAGAAACTATATGGGGCAATCGAATCACTTAAACAGACTTCATAAGAGAGTCTGGAATCCTACTCTGATTGAGTCTTGATCGCAGAGAGAAAGAGAAAGAAATGATAAATAATTGTCGAGATCGAAAGTTGTGGAGAGACATGATCGCCTACCCCAGCAAGCCCAGTACTTCATGATGATGACTTCTCATCATATTCTATATTTAGGTACTTGCTGGATAGTTACTGCAGTAACCTATATAACAGTTATGTAACAGTTATGTAATAGTTATGTAATAGTTAGGTAACAGTTATTTCATGTGGAGTATGTTTGTTTTACTTGGTTATCGCTAACCTACGTACCTTAATGGGATTACTGTGACCACAAACCACTCTCCATGTGTGTGCCACATATTTACACCCCAGAAAGAAATACTGAATATAACAACACCATGTGCCGTCTGTGATATTAATGACCACAGACCAGGAGCCTCCAGTATGATTGATACAACTGTTGCACCAAGCACTTCATCAGCAGAGCCATATCTATGGAATGTTAATCTGACATTGTTCTTGAATGAGGTCCAAGTTAATGAGACATCAGAATCGTGTGGCAGCAGCTACAAGAAGGGAGCGGAGAACATCAAGTTCTGCTGCTATAAAGGAGACTTGCCTTGCTATCCCAGAATTGCCTTAAATGGAATCACTGTAGTTGAAAACTTCTCCTCTTGTGTAAACTACACATTCACATCTAAGAGTGAATCAGTGTAGGTCACAAAATCATATTCTCTCTGTGGTTTTACTAACTACAGGTCAGGTGGCTTCTGTTGGATTGAAAATGACAAATTACCACCACTGTGTGTCTATATGTTTGGAATTGGAGTCATCAATGACGGCCTAACATCATCAAGTGCTATGACGATCATCATTTTCGGGAGGACGTGAACTCCCATGGTATATGGTGGATAGGCGGCAGGAACCATTGAAGGCTATGTCTGAAAAGTGTTCCTTCTTGCAGTTTCCTCATATTCCAAGTCCGGCTTGTTGCAGGAGCTACTGAGTTAAGTGCTCTGTGCACACCGTGAGCTGTGTGTCTCATCCGTTTTGATCCTGCTTCGATATCCCGCTTGTTTACAATGAATGATGATATCGTATGACAGGGAACAGTTGGCTGTGTTCACTTTCTGCGCGGTTTCGCCTTATGTCTTTTGGCGTGTGCTGAGACTGCTACGATGGGGACTACAGTTACCTTTCTTTGTTTGGGAGATAAGTTGGTAATTCGGATGATTCCACTGGCACGGGCGGTTGAGCAATTATGGATTTTAATTCGTTTGCTGTGATGCCGAGGCCTTCCATAACCAATAACCAATAACCTACGTACCTAGCTTGATATATTCTCTAAATGTGTGATTATATCTTTATGTTCTCTCTGCTTTTGTTATCACGTCTACAATACATAACTATCTTTACGGTATTTTCTCGTTACTGGGGTCTGCTTGGGGTGTGGGGATAGACTTCTAGGATCGACAGAGGCCGCTTGTCCAGTGCAGTCGCCTGCGTGGTATTCAAGTATGAAGTCTTGTTTCATCCCCGATCAATACACAGTTTATTAAAATGTGATTCTAATTTTTGGAAATGAGATCTATTTCTGTCAATATTTCATAGCTTACCCCCGCCAATGTAGCAGATATTTGGTAAGTTAATTACTTCTGCATATGTTTTGGATTTCCTTGTGTTGTAAACATACCTTTTCTCTCTCATACATAACACGAGTTAGATTTAATTCAGTAAAAATGTGACGTTGCCAAGGTAATCGCTGCCATAATTTTACCTTAAAACATTTCATTCAGTCTATTTATAAAATTCACCTTACTTTGTTTGAAATTGTCGTTCCTTATCTCCCTTGGCACCGCTTGCGACTTTCTGGCACAGCGGTTCTCGTATTTTTAATCAACCAGCACTTGCTGTTTTTCTATTTTTTTTTAAAGGAATATTAAGCAATGCTTGATGATGATTTGGGGTAAGGGGGGATATGAGTATCTCAAGGTTATCAAGTGCTTTAGCTTCTATCATCGATTCTGGTGATATATTTGTGAGAAGAGTCGGAAAAAATGGTGCGGTTTTTGTGATAGTGAAAGTAGTTTATCGTTAAAATGTGAGGACTTATTTTGATTCATTTCTATAGATGTCTCTGTGACACTTTAAAGTGCTCTATCATTACTCATAGCTCAGTGGTTAGTGAACTGGACTACGAAGGACACGACGACAGAGGGTTTAATCCTAATCAACGTCTTCCATTTTCACGCAGCTTTAAATGGCAATAAATACTTGCCTTAAATACCCTAAATGGGTACCGGATTTTTTCTGGGAAAGTAAAGCGGCACGGGCGTAATATCGACCACATTATCCCAAAAATCATGTGCCGAAGGTCTATACAAGTTATGGTCTAACACCATATTCCCTATACGCCACGTGGTTCTTTACTTACTTATCAGTACTCATCTCTATAAGTGTCTCTGGTATAACTGACGGAGAATAGTGGCTCTTTCCTGTCTTGGGTCACAAATCGATAAAGTAATAATTTATTAAGATGCACCACATAAATAAAAAGCAGAATAGCTCAGGCCAAAATAGCATTTCAGAAAATGAAAAATATCTTATGCAACAAATCTATGTCAATAGATGTGAGATAGAGTTCATTTGTGCTATATAGAATAAATTCCGACCTATGGAAGCGAATCATGGACAGTAGAAAACAAATGAAAAGACAATTAGAGGTCATAGAGATGGGATTTCTTAGAAGAATGTTGAAATTCCCTGGACAGCCAAAATGAGGGTCTTGAGGACCAATGAGGAAATTCTCAAAGAAGCCAACACAAAAAGGGAGCTCCTAAAAAAAAATCAGAAAGAAACAATCAACATTTTTCAGGTACATCTTGAGAAGAGGAAAGTTGGAATACTTGGTTACAACTGGCAAAATGAAAGGAAAGAGAGATCGCGGACGACAAAGAGAGAAAATACTAGACAGCTTGGTGTCATGGCATGGCAAACAGTCAACAACAAAACTGATACGATGCACTGTAGATAGAAGATTGTGTAAGGACATGATCGCCTACGCCAACCGGTATGTTACATGATGATGATGAATTCATTAACCTACACAGCCTGTTGCATTTTGCAACAACAACTTTTCTCAACTGATTATGGCCAATAACGATCATGTACAGAGTGCTCCAAGTATGGTCCACACTCCTCATCTCCATTGCCACTATTCTCCTCAGCCGATCTCTGTCCTTTCTTTTGCTTTTCTCTATCACTACTTAACATTTCAACACACATAACGAACTACCTTTCTCGTATTATGGACATTTTGGTTCGTATTAAAGAATATATAAAACAATATTATTGGATATTTGTCTTAAAACCTCTGTTCACTTTAATGCATACATCGGTTCATATCAATAAATGAACATATAGGTACATATGAAGGAACACATTTCTTCACGTAAGTATATATCATCGCTCACATAAAATATGTTCCCTTCGAACAGATCAGTCCACGTAACTGAGGGCCATCGTAAACATTATTTAACACATCAGTCCACGTAACTGAGGACCATCGTAAATAATTATTTAACACATCAGTCCACACAACTGAGGGCCATCGTAAACATTATTTAACACATCAGTCCACGTAACTGAGGACCATCGTAAATATTATTTAACACATCAGTCCACACAACTGAGGGCCATCGTAAACATTATTTAACACATCAGTCTACACAATTCACACATGTGTTGTGAGAAGTCATTCATCTCTATATGATTTCTCCATATGTGAAAATTACTGTGAACATCTGGCAAGTGATCGCACATCATGGAGAGCATGCATAAGGAATGGTATAACATCATTTGAGACTGTGCTAAGGCAAAACTTAGAAGAGAAAAGACTCATGAAAAAGGATGGAAAACCCTGTTGATCAGTGGACCTGACTTGTTCATTCTGTGGCCGTGTGTGTTTATCAAACATTGATAGAATTAACCACGAGAGAGGCTGTTCGACAAAAACAAAACCTCAACAAAATACACAATAGCCTCCACTAGACCGTCTGACAAGACGAAAAGGGCCATACAGTCCACACAACTGAGCACCATCGCAAGCATCATTTAACACATCAGTCGACACAACTGAGCACCATTGTAAACATTATTTAACACATCAGTTCACGTAAATAAACGCCATAACAGACATTAATGAACACATAAAGTCATATAACAGAACGAAATTGCACACATTAATGAACACACCAATTCAAGTAGCTGAACACCTGTACTACACTGATCAACAACTACTACCATTTAAACGACAATTTCTCTAAAACCGCAGTTATTTTCTTCGGTCTACACCAAGTGAAACATAATCCTCGCCAGCAACAACATCATTATTAAACTCCACTGCTCCATCTACAGCAATCCTCTTACCTGTAATTTTTTCCTCATTACATACCCGTTGTACGCACCTCCCTACAGCTATCTTTCTATTGCCCTGTATCAATTTTCCCGGGTACGTACCACACTACACCCACACCGGCGCATATTTGAGATAAGCACATCGTAAAATTTGCTTCTGTCTCTGGCATTTGCCTCGCTGATGGATGCTTTTACCGAGCAGTGAGGCGAGGTTAAGAATGCGATGGGAGATAGATAAGAGCCGTATTTAAAGACCTGGGACTGGTGATTCGAGCCAAACAATTATGAATATTCCTCGTATAGGTGTTTATTTATATTTGGGATTATGAATGACTGACTGGTTGTAGAATAAGATAGATCATTCTTTTTTTCCATAAGGTAACAATTGCCCTGTTTTGGTGATTATGAAGTGCTACGTTTAATAGAAATATTTCTTCTTCTTTCCTTCCTCATTTGCCTTTCAGCGTCGAGGGAAGATATAATTTGCGGTCTTTTGCTTTTCTGTTCGCCTCTGCTGCTGTTATGTTTCCTAGTGTTTCTAATATTTCATCGATCCATCTTTTTCGTGGTCGACCCTTGGGTCTGATATAATAGAAATACGCCTTCAGATAAAGGACTCTGACTCAGAAATAGAAGTGGTTTAGACTTGAGACAAGTAATAATCAATGAATATTATTAAAGAGGGCAACTTCCGAGAAGATAGATCAGCGAATCATTTCAGGGAGAAAGGTATGTTTACAACACTCGGGAAAAAAAAATCAACTACTCTTGAGTATTGTAAACATACCTTTTCTCTCTCAAAAATACATACAAAGACATACCTCTGTCGTCCGCGATCTCTCTTTCCATTTATTTTGTCAATTGTGACCAAATATTTCAACCTTCCTCTTCTCATGATGTGTCCGAGAAATGTTGACTTTTTTTCTTTTTACTGTTTCTTTGAAGCTCTCCTGTTTTTGTGTTGGGTTCATATATAATCTACTCGTTGATCTATTTAGCTGTCCAGGGAACTCTCAACATTTCAACATTCTTCTGAGAAATTCCATCTCAGTAGCCTCTAATCGTCCTTTTATTTGTTTGTCTACTGTCCATGATTCACTTCCATAGGTTAGAATTGGCTCTGTATATCACATATTCTCTTTCTCACTTCTATCGACACAGACTTGCTGCACAAGACGTTTTTCATTTTCTGAAATACTATTTTGACCTGAGCTCATCTACTTTTTATTTATATGGTGCATCTTCCATATGATGTTATTATTGTGCCCATGTATTTGACGCGTTGCACTTGTTTCAGATTTATCCTGTTTATTTTTATGCTGCACGATGATGATAAAGATTTTTTCTTTGATATGACCATTACTTCTGTTTTCTTACTGTTCAAACTGAGACATTTTTTGTTGCTTTCTTTTACTATTAAGTCTATTATTTCTTGTAGTTCATTCTCTGTCTCTGATAAAAGACCGTGTCATCCGCATATCACTGATGGTTTGTGTTGTGACCATTGACTTCAATTCCTTATTTCTCTACTATTGATCTCATAATATTTTCACTGTAAAGTGAAAACAAATCCGGCGACAGAACACAGGCTTGTCTGACTCCTTGTTTTATATATTGGAACTATCCTGTTTGGTTGCTAATTCTAATGGCTGCTGTTTGTTGCCAGTACATGTTTTTTTATGATTCTCAGATCTTTGTCGTCAATGTCTAATTTCTCTACAATATAGATTATTCCCACATGCTTTACATTTTCAAATGTGTAGTCTACAATATATATATATATATATATATATATATATATATATATATATATATATATATCTTTACTTTTATAGCTCTTTCTTTCTATCAATGTTCTCACGATGTACATTATTGGTGCCTTTTCCTTCAAAATTGTTCCTCACTTATTTCTTGTTGTATCTTGTTCCTCACACGTTTCATGATGATTCTTAGTAATATTTTGGTCATATGGCTAATGAGACTAGTAGTGCGATGGTCTTCGCAATCAGTGGCTTCTGACTTCTTTGGGATGGCTACAAATATAGATTATAGTAAATCTTCGGGTATGCGTCGAGTGATATATATGTCATTGAGCAGTTTTGCTATGACCTGTACTCCTAATGCATCTATCTCTTCAATTGTTACATTGTCGGGACCTGGAGCTTTGCCTCTTTTCATGTGTTTAATTTCCTCCTCCAATCCACTCTGCGCTAATGGTGGTCCTGTGATCTTGTTTGAAGTGTTTAGCTTTGGTCTTTCTTCATCATAGAGTTGAATGACATTTTCTGTCCATCTTTCCGTTAATTTCCCATTATATCCCATTATTATATTTTCTTCCTTTGATTTCACACATCCTGAAACTTTTTCTTTTCTTCCTGTTATTTCGTTTTAACTGATTGTGTATAAATTGCGTGTCTTTCTTTGGTTGTTTTTCCATTTCTTCACATTTTAACTTTAATCACCCATTCTTTGCTTCTGCATTTGTTTTGGATTTCCTTGTGCAGTCTTGTGTATGTCAGTTCTTCTTTTTTATGTTTTTCTCTGTTGCCCATAAGTTCTAGTATTTCTTCTGTCATCCATTTCTTTTCGTTGATTCCTTTAGGCATTGGTATTACTTCTTTTGATGTTTGTTGAATCGATTGTTTGAGCATTTCCCATTGCTCCTCAAAGCTCAGTATTTTCTCAATAACATTATATCTATTTTACTCACTCATCTAGTATATGTCATTCATCTATCTATCTACTCTAAGCATATCTAGTTGTTATTTCATATTTCTTAGGGATTTATGTGTCTTCTTCAGTTTTATCCTCAGTTTTCCAACTACTGGTATATGGTCACTATTGCAATCTGCTCCTGGCCTTGTTTTAACAGAATAAAATTAAAATTTCAGGCCATTCCTGAATTTTAAAAATTGTCCATGTATCAGTATAAAATCGATTTGATTGTGTACTTTGTATTATATTTATATCACCTACATTTCTGAACTTAACTTGTTGCAGGATGCAGGAGTTTGTTTCTTCTCTGTGCATGATATTTGCATTCTTCTGCAACAAAAGCATTCATAGGCATTATGGTTTTTTTTCAGCAGATCTGTCGATAGTCCATGTTTCACAGCCACACGGTGTACGTAAAAAAAAAAAAACAGGCTCTTAGAAATGTTGGCTTTGTTGTTATCTCAGTTCTTTGCATTTGTTTCGTTTTATTCAGTGCTATTTGAAGTCTTCTATTAATCTCTTTTACGTCTTTCCGACCTTTGTTAGTAATGAACCAGGATATTCAAAAATGTTTAACATTTGGCATTTATTGAAATCAGTTCATCACAATGGATAACGCGATCTCAAGGTACAACTTGGCATGCCTCAGATTTGAGATAAATGCCACACACAAAAAATGGCTTCTTTTTAAGTGAAGTGAAAAAAATATTGTTCGTGCAAGGTCATTTTCCGCTTTTTTAAATTGCCTGCTTTAAATGTTTCACTTCGCTATCCAATTATTCTGTATGTCTGTCTATACCTATATTTTTTTTCTTACCTTGGCGCTGTTAAACTCGTGGAATTATGAGGTTACAAATTTGTGTGTATTTTTAATCCTAGACTTGTTAGATTTCCATCACTGGAGGCAACCTGATGTTGTACACAGAACGTTGAAGAATCTCAGGAGCAGCTAAATGGACTAATGAGTTTATCACGAATGAAGCCGATTCACACGGAGAGCTTAAAAACCGCTGCAGAAAAACAAAAATGTTCTCATTTCTGGGGAGTTTTTGTCCTGCAATTTTGGCAGGAGATAAAAGATGGCAAATTTGGCCACAATGGGGACGGTACCGGGCAATGGAGTCTCTAGATAATCGAACGTGGTGAGTAGAGCAATGGGAAAAGTGGGAGATAGACTCATGCCAGAACTGATCAACTGAAATAAGAGCGAGGTACCACGATGAGTTAAGCTAGTGTTATGTTTCATGTACCCACATTTCCTGCAGTGTTTAATTCATAACGGACTATCAAACCATTCTGCTTTTAAAAAAAACAATGAAACTGGTAACGCTGATTGTTATTTCAAATGCATGGTGTTTATATTGCTTTTGGTATTGTTGCTTCTTATTGGTTTTGTTTATTGGATTTTGTTGACTGACGTTTTTTTTAAATCGATAGTTTATTATTCAATTTTTCGTGATTTCTTGTATCGCCAATTGTTTATTATTTTCGTGGTTGCTGGCGCTACTTTAACAAATTGTTGTAGATTTATTTTTGTTTTGATTTTTGTGAATTTGTAAAATATTGATTTATTTTTTCTTCTGTTGATTTTGTTGCGGTTTTTTCTAAGTATCATGGATGGACATTAATTCCTTCACTTGTGACTGAAATTCTAGACATCATGGCGCAGAATTAATTCCTTCAATCATGAATGAAGTGCAGCCTTGAATTCAATAATTTTCTTGCCAGCAGGTGTTACTTCCTCACTACTTTAAATGTAGCTACTTATTTGCAAATCATCATCATGTGCCATACCGGTTTGCATAGGCGATCATATTCTTTCCCAATCTTCTATCTACAGAGCATCGTATCAGTTCTATTGGTGACTGCTTTCCATGCCATGACACCAAGTCATCTAGTATTTTCTCTCTTTTTCGTCCGCGATCTCTCTTTCCTTTTATTTTGCCAGTTGTAACCAAGTATTCCAACTTTCTTCTTCTCTATTTTGCATATAGATTTAGAAAAATCATATCATAATATAATGACACATTTTGAGAAACTCATTTTCACTGTAAATGAGCATATCGTTATAATTATATGAAAGTGTCACACATTTTCTTACTTCAGATGCGGATTAGTAACTTTTGTATTATGTGAGATAAAACAGAAATGTAGTTTTACAGAAGAATATTGAGAATACAATGGACAACTAAGAAGAGTAATGAAAATGTTCTGAAAGAGGCCAAAGCAAAACGAAAGCTAATTTCCAATATTAGGAAGAAACGATCATCAGTTTTTGGCCATGTAATGAGAAGGGAACAGCTGAAATGTATTGTAACAACTGGGAAAATTGAGGGAAGCAAAGAGAAAAGATACCAGACAGCTTAAGAGAATGGCTTTGCAGAAGGAGAAGGTCCACAACGGAAATAATAAATAACAGTCGAGATCGAAAGTTGTGGAGAGACATGATCACCTACTCCAGCAGGCACGGTACTTGATACTGATGATGATGAGATAAAATAATGTTTTTTTAAAAGTTGTGTATAGAAATAATGTCACTAAAATTGTTCTTGTAGACTTGTGCAGACTGTAATTCTCATAACACAAGCGTAAACATTCTTTATTTGATCCAATTCATAAACGATGCAATTCTTTTTCCTTCCTCATTTGCCTGACAGCGTCGAGGGGAGACATCATTTGCGGTCTTTTGCTCTTTATTTCGCCTCTGCTGCTATTATATTTTCTCTTGCTCTAAATTTCTGTCAATCCATCTTTTTTCGTGGTCGACTTTTAGGTCTGGTGTTCACGCAACGCTTATTGAAGGCTCGTTGTGTTTTGATATTTCTGCCTATCGATACAATTGAGTGAATGAATACACGATCGGAAGCACCGTCAGTTAACCACTTACTTTGTGTACACGATTTCCGAGTAATGTTTATATTGCACGGCGATCTGTTATGAAATTTGCACACTGAAGGGTTCCATTTGTTTTAACTATCTAGATAAGCGCTCTAGGGGCCAATATTTGTTACCGTATGCTAGTAATGAAAGATATATCTAGAAAAGGCATTACGGTAAGAAATGTCTAGAACATCTTATTAGAAAGTCGAGCGGCTTGGGGGGGGGGGGGGTTAAAAAGACAGGTGTACTTCGTTGAAGTATTTATTTCTGTAAATCAGGTATTTTTGTTTACACATGTATGGGAAAACTTTAGAATACTGATTGTTGATTTGAAGAACCGAAATGATTGTGATTATTGCAGGCTCCTATGTGATTAAGCACTCTCAACAATTTCCTGGTTTGTTTTCTTAGTCGTCAAGCTAATGACTCACACATGCGTATAAATACATACACGATAGGACATTTTACAGTGTAGTAAGACTCGGGTCAATCCATAGTCATTGATACAGCGCAACCTATCGGACAATTTGTTCACTAACTCAGCTAAAAACTCGATTTCTTGTCTGCTGGGATGTGTTTATGTATTTCCTACTTGTAACTGGACTGGTAAGGGCGTGTTCTCTGGAAACGAACTAATTGTATATAGACCCAGGAGGAAGAATGGTAATTCGTGCACTACTACCTTACCCCTTATGCAAGTTGTCGTTCCTTATTATCTTTATTCTCAAAGTGTACAAGTGTATGTTTGTTCCCATTAGTCAACAGTCGTACACTGAATGCTTCATATTGTATGGAACATGCTACTGTTGTGCGATACTCAATACAAGAACTAAACAAACACACTCTGATATTAACGTGATCGGTCCGAAGAACAACTTCGGCTAATGTCGGATTCATCAAAAGCACAGCATCACTGACAGAACCGTAGGTTTTATCCCTCAACAGCCGCGTATAGTACGCATGCTGTTTCGTCAAGCTCGCTTGTTACATTCAATCTTCATCATTCTACCGTCCCCTTATCGCACGGAGTCTTACTCCTGATTCCCGAAGTCTCACAAAAAATCCCATCGTTAAACGTAACATCTTTCTCTTAACAAAACAATCGTTGAGAGATTTCAATACATTGTCAAGCTCGAAAGTCCACATTCTCGAATGCTCATAACACGCTCCATACTCGCTCCCGCCTAGATGTTGATCATCAACGATTATTAAAAATGAGATTTTCTAAGATGGATAGCGTGTCGTCTCATTGTCTTTGGAAGAATACATTATAGTGAAATGATTTCTTCTCTGTCCGCATGGGAATATAACTCAAGGGGATTTAGTGCTTTTTATTACCTCAGGATGGAAGAGGAGATTTTGGCTCATCATCAGTGGCTCTAAGCCTTTGTTCACTTATAGACGACATTGTACAGTTATTTTTTTGTCAATAATATTCACTTTACATATATATATATATATATATATATATATATATATGGCACAATTTAACATAGTGAAGTTGTGACAACACAGTGGTTCTCGAACTGGTGTAATGTGGTCGAATAAGTTGCCTCAGTTTCTAGATTTATCAAAAGCCTGAAATGGTACCAAAAAATTTCTTTCTTTCTGCTGAAAAAGACTAACACAAAAAGGGAGCTCATAAAAAACATCAGAAAGAAACAATCAACATTTTTCGGGGACATCTTGAGAAGAGGAAAGTTGGAATACTTGGTTATTACTGGCAAAATACAAGGAAAGAGAGATCGCGGCCGACAAAGAAAGAAAATTCTAGATAGCTTGGTGTCGTGGCATGGAAAACAGTCAACTACAGAATTGATACGATGCACTGTAAATAGAATGTGGAAGGACATGATCGCCTGCGCCAACCGGTATGGCACATGATGATGATGAAAAAGACTGCAGGACAAAGTGACCCACCAATATGCAAATGGCAAAATATTCCGTTTAGACCTCAATGAAATAGTGGCGGTGATCTTTCTTTCTTCTCTGACATATTTGTTTTTTTATCAATCACATTGACGACAGTATGCTGCTTGTAGGTCTTGGTTAGTTTCTTAATCTCATGTTAGAGCCTTCATTAGCAATTGTTCTGCACAGCGAGTCGCTTGGTAACTGTTTTCTTTTACCAGATGGTTTCCACATGAATGCCTGACGAGGAAGCCTTTCTTTTGTTCATTCTCAGCGCATGGCCGATATATTTCGAACGCTTTCTTCTGATAAAGTTTGACACGTATTCTTGTTTAGATGTGTGTCCTATATGTTTGTTTGAAATCTATTCTTTCCAGCTTATGTTTGAGATCGAAGGCAGACATTTGTTTTCAAAGGCATTTAATTTCCGATACAGTCGGGGTGGATCTCAAACTTTCCCATCCATATATTAGCACTGGCATCACACATGAAGTGAACAATCACAAAGTTTTGTTCGTTGACTGAGAACATTGAATCTACATGTGTTCGCCAGTAATATTTTTTAATGCATTTGATCCTAGTGCGGTGAGTGTCATGATTTCTGATGTTATGTCTCCATTTGATGCTAGTGCGGTGCGTGTCATGATTTCTGATGTTATGTCTCCATTTGATGCTAGTGTGGTGCGTGTCATGATTTCTGATGTTATGTCTCCATTTGATGCTAGTGCGGTGCGTGTCATTATTTCTGATGTTATGTCTCCATTTGATGCTAGTGTGGTGCGTGTCATGATTTCTGATGTTATGTCTCCATTTGATGCTAGTGCGGTGCGTGTCATTATTTCTGATGTTATGTCTCCATTTGATGCTAGTGCGGTGCGTGTCATTATTTCTGATGTTATGTCTCCATTTGATGCTAGTGTGGTGCGTGTCATTATTTCTGATGTTATGTCTCCATTTGATGCTAGTGCAGTGCGTGTCATTATTTCTGATGTTATGTCTCCATTTGATGCTAGTGCGGTGCGTGTCATTATTTCTGATGTTATGTCTCCATTTGATGCTAGTGCGGTGCGTGTCATTATTTCTGATGTTATGTCTCCATTTGATGCTAGTGCGGTGCGTGTCATTATTTCTGATGTTATGTCTCCATTTGATGCTAGTGCAGTGCGTGTCATTATTTCTGATGTATGTCTCCATTTCTAGTAATTTTGTTGTTGAAGTAAGTACAATCTTTACTTGGGTACATTGATAATATGAGACGGAAAATGCATTGTAGAAATAAAAAAAACAGCACAGGTCAAAGTAGTATTTCAGAAAAGGAAAAACATCATATGCAAGAATCTATGTCAATAGAAGTGAGAATGAAATCTCACCCTGTGCTATATAGAGCCAATTCTGATCGCAGAAATATAATATTTATTATTTATTGCTTTCTTGACATTTTCATGTTTTTGTGTTTGAGCAACTGTGACATTTGAATAGCGAATCATTTCAAGAGAAGAGGTATGTTGACACCACTCTGAAAACAATCACGAATAATCAAGAAAAAAAAAACAGAACATTAGACAGCCCGAAGCATGATGGAACCAGTACCTCTCAACACAGCGCCTTGCCACGAGAAACAAAAGCTGTAGCACACGTCCAACTAAGCTACCAGCTACCTTTAGGTACATCCAATGTATTTTTTTCCTGATTTGAATGCCTGGAAACTAATATGTTGCTTGATTTTCACTGTTGGATTCTTATTTATCTTTGACAATACTTTCCAGGTACTGAAATTCTAAAGTAGTATAGTGAAGAGTGGTTGTATGTGCAGAATAATGAAGAGTGGTTGTAAGTGTAAAATAGTGAAGAGTGGTTCTAGGTGTAGAATAATGAAGAGTGGTTATACGTGTAGTATAGTGAAGAGTGGTTATAAGTGTAGAATAAAGAAGAGTGGTTGTATGTGTAGAATAATGAAGAGTGGTTATAAGTGTAGAATAATGAAGAGTGGTTATAAGTGTAGAATAATGAAGAGTGGTTGTATGTGTAGAATAGTGAAGAGTGGTTGTAAGTGTACAATAAAGAAGAGTGGTTGTAGGTATAGATAAAGAAGAGTGGTTGTAGGTATAGAATAATGAAGAGTGGTTGTAAGTGTAGAATAATGAAGAGTGGTTGTAAGTGTAGAATAAAGAAGAGTGGTTGTAAGTGTACAAGTGCTAGTACAAGTTAAATGATGACTAACAATATAACACCTAATGACGCAGGTAATAAACCATCACCGTACTATGTCACAACATTCAGCGGTGAGACTGAACACTGTTCTTCCTCACTGTTATTACTTGTTCAAATTCAGACAGGAAGTTACCCAATTTCTTTTGCAGCTGAGTCGACTGTGGAGTTGGTATTGAACCCATGTTCATTTTATTGATATGTCAAAGCGCTACCCACGAGACTACTGTCGATGCAAAATAGAAAATTAAATTTTACTTTCTAAATAGCAAAACTTTTCTTTTAAAAAAAGGAAGATGATAACGAATTAGCAAAAAAAAATATTGTTGCACAAAGAATGTAATAAAAATATATTGAACAAATGATTTATAATTGAAACCATTAAATGTTTTAAAAAAAAGATGAATGGACGAAAACACGAAATTAACGAAGATAAATCTTTCTTTTTGCGGGGTATGTATTTTTGGACTCATTCATACCCTAATATCAGAAAAATAAATGATATCAGCAACATCAACAAATCTCGCACATAAAACACTGCAATGTACAAATCATCTCATCTGCTTTTCATTTATACCGCCCATTGTCATTTGTAGTGTAAACATGACATATTTAGAGGTAGATTTGCGTCACTGGACGGGATATTCCTTAACCCCGATACACTGAAATAATAAATAATGAGCGGAGCCTACAAGATTCTATTTATTACAGTACGAGTTTAACGCACGCCTGTAAACAAACATCTAAAAAGGAGTAAGAAACCGAAAAAAAAGTTAAATAACGGAAAAATGTATTTGCGAGGCTTTACAATTTATTATAAGGGATAGCAAAGTGACATTTTGAGCAATTTAAGAGGGTAAAAAAATAAGGATGGTGAGAGTTGTATTAAGTTTAATAATATAAATCTCATCAATTCAGATGTTGATAGAGAAAAGATGAGGAGGAAAAAAAACGGGAATTGTAAAAAAAAATACAAGAATGATTGACAAATGGATGCATTAGAAGCTGGTTAAAATAACACAGGAATTATAAAAAAAAAAAAAATTAGAGTAGATGTGTCAAAAACAGGTTTTAAAAACGTAGGAATTATAGACAAATAGATCAGTCAGAAACAAAAATGCTTAGAAATAATGAACAGACAGCACTAAAAGAAATAGACAACAAACACAAGACATTTGGACATAATCACACAAATAACCAAAATTATGAGCAGCTAAATATGTCTAAAAAGATTACAAAGACAGAAATTGCACAGCTAAATCTGTAAGAAACAGGTACATTGAAAATAAGAAAAGATAAACAACTAAATCTGTCTGAATTTTTTCTTTATTAATACAGTGAAGATGAGCAGATAGATCTAAAGACATACTAAGAAAAAGTAATGGAAAATAATGAACACGTGAAACATCAATCAAAGTCGATGAAGGAACATGTAATAAACAGTGAAAAGAAAGTAAATTATAGAACAATATGTACTCGTAAATGTCGTCTGTTCATTTAGCCCAAATAAAAAGAAAATTGCCAGAAATTAAAGGTCACTGGCCAGACAGAAGCATAGCTCATTACTGTAATGCAACGGTTCTCAGTTTGAGTGGCGTGGTAACTCCTGATTGTGTTGCAGCATTAACAAAAATAGTTAAAGCAATGATTAATGGTAATCTATACTTTATCTATCAGTGTAGCGAACGAAGATAGATAATCTATCAGCGTGACTTATGTTAAAGTTGTATTGTGATCAAACATAATCAAACAATACTATACCATTCTGTGGATATCTCCATTGGATTGCGTGTCCTTTGCAGAACAGTGCACTTATTACATCTCTTCGCAAAGATCTGAAAAAAAATCCGATAAATCTGTCTCTAGTTAGATCTCCCACTACTTCTGTAAAGTAAAGTACCCCCGTCACGCCAAGTGGCGTATAGGGAAATTTGGTGTTAGTGACCCTATATTTTACAGACCTCCAGCACATGATTTTTGGGGTAATGTGGTCGGTATTACGCCCGTGCTGCTTTACTTTCCCAGAAAAAAATCCGGTACCCATTTAAGGCTGGGTGAACCCGGAAGACGTCGGTTGGGATCGAACCCTACCCCTTGTCCTTTGTAGTCCAGTTCACTAACCACTGAGCTATCGCGGCTCCCTAGATCTCCCACTACTTCTGTACTAATTGTTAAGTTCAATGTCTTTTTGATATTTTGAAACTACCAGCTTCTTTGTCTGCCCCTGTCTCGTCACTCTTGAAAAATGTCTTCCATTATTGTTCTTACCAGCCCACTGCGTTTTTTAACTTTGCCAAAGTGTTTAAATTTTCATTGTAAGATGCTCTTTATAGACCAGTTATTTATGTTTACGTTTTTAATAATGTCTTCATTGCTTTCTGTCATTATCCAAGGTATCCTAAGGATTTTCCTGCTGTACTTTATTTAAAATAGCCGATTTTTTTCATTGTTGTTTACGAGATTGTACATGATTTACAACCTTATGTTGAGGATGGTCAAACACGCCTTAATTACTTTTAATTTTACTGCCTTCTGGACATTGTTCCATATGTTCTTCGTGGTATTTAATTTACTTGTGACTTTTGCTAATTTTATTTTGATCGTCTTCTGGAAATTGTTATTACAGATCCCATATATTCATTGCTTTTCTTTACAATTAAAAAGTTTTACTTTCTGGATGGTGATTTTTGGGTTAGCTTCATGCTTATTGACCGTGGATATTATCTTATTGTGTTTGTATGTTTATCTAGATAGTTTGCTTCTCACTGTGTTTTTTTTTTGCAGAATAAATTGTACTTTTCAGCTCCTTAAAACTGTTAGAGAAGAGGTCAATGCCATCAGCACATCTAACTGCAGATACTTCAAGGTCATAACATCCTACAATATCCTGCGTGGATACTTGCCTATCGTGTAGAGATGTTTTTTATTTTGTACCTAATGAAGGTTTTTTATTCCGAAACGTCGTTGTTTGTCTCGTCTTCCTACTAATTGAGCTACTATGATACAATTTTACAGTTATAAGCATATTATTACTACAATTACCACTACTACAACTACAATAGTGTTTGTAACAATTATGTTAGACTAAACACTCCTATAGGAAGTTTTTTTAAAAGTCTGTGTGCAGTGACTTCAACAATACTTTTTGTAAAATTACGTCACCTATCTTCTTAAAAAAAAAAAAACTATCTTTACGACACATAGTACCATTGCTGGTGTATGTCGGGATGGGGAGGGGGGGGCAACGATAGAACGCGAGGGATAAAGGCCTCTTGGTCAAGCAGTCGCCACGACGTGTGAGACTCAGGATTTTTATTTCAATATAGAAAAAATCCTTTCTGTCTACCGCGGGCTTCGAACACGTACACCGGCTTTTCAGCTAGCGGAACAGTGGTTTTAGCCGCACGGCCACGCGCGTTCTCAATTACGTCATCAAGTGCTTAAATTTACGTGATATTTTGTGTCCATAACCCTTTCTGCAGCATAACACAACACGCCGTTGTTATATTCATGGTGTCATTGCTGAAAGGAAAAACAGGGTATTTTTGTTCAACATATCTTACTTAATAGTGGCAAATATACTGAAGATGTGATTCGACAATTTGTGAGACATTTCCAGATTCACAAGTTCCCCACCGCAATGCGGTTAGGATATACGGGAGTACGGGGAAATGAAAGAGCGGACAGGTTGGCTAGCTCCGCTGTTGTTGAGAATGGTCAACCAATTGACATCATCAATGCCCTCCGAGATGTCGGAAGGACACAGGCCTTCGATAACCATGAGCCCACGTCGCTCTTTAGGATTAAAGAGAAAGGCACAACCAGAAACGAGAAACTTAGTGGGCGTGTAAAATCACTAATCAACCAACACAGAACTGGAGTTGTCAGTCGCTGGACTCTGCGACACTTGCTGAGGAGGGGATCTGAGCACCGATGAACATGTTCGGAGTGCAGTGATGATGACCCGCTAATAAATCAATATGAACTCAATGTGGTTAGGAATTTGATCGTCAGATTTCGTGCTACGGTTTGTTGTGTTAGATACATACCGATCTGGAAAGGCCTTCAACTTCCGAAGACACAGTGCTTGATATCCAGACCAGAATTACAATGAGCCCTAATAAATCTTTAAGGTGGTTGTCACAACAGGTAAAATTACCAAAGAAATGTCGTCCTTACAGATTAACTGAATCGTCTCAACTCCATGAAAGAGATTGCCAATCTCGATTGAACTACTGAATGTGGTTTTAGAACCTTATTTCTGAACAAAGTGATGAAGTCCTTGACGTGACTTTCTTTACTGATGAGGCATGGTTTCATCTCCTAGGCTACGTCAACAGTCAGAACAATCGTGTGTGGAGCAGTGAAAACTTCTATGAATTACATCATGTGCCGCTTCAGAATCAGAAAGTTGGCTCTCATCCTGAAACATTCATAGCCCATTGTACAGAGCGATAAATTAAAGAAGCATGATTTCAGCAGGATGGGGCAACAGCACACACAAAGGTCTCAACATCACTTAGTTATTTATTAAACATATTTGCAAATCACGAAATTCCACGTGGAAACTGGCCTGCTCGTTCACCAGACCTAACTCCGCCTGACTATTATCTGTGGGGTGCGCTGAAAGGAAAAGTTGATCTAAATAATCCGCAAACAGTTAATGACCTGAAGGCAGTAATCGTCACCCAAATCCAAAAAATATCACCGGTGATTATCCAGACAGTTTTTTGAAATGTGAAGAGGCGAGTTTTAAAACAACTAAAAATAAAAAGAGAACTACTTAACACAATTAGAACAAGACAAATGACATTTTTGGGGCATGTTAAAAGACACAACAGCCTATTAAAAGTAATATTGGAATGGAAAATACAAGGTAAAAGAGGCAGAGGCAGACCAAGACTAACATGGACGAGTAACATTAAAAGATGGACAAGCCAATCTGTGACAACCTGCACCATCAAAGCAAGAAACAGAGTGGAATGGCAATCCATGGTAGCCAACCTTCGTTGCGGAGACGGCACCCGATGATGACGAAGAGGCGAGTCAACAAATGTTTTCAGACCCGTGGTAGATATTTTGAACACATGCTGTAGACACGTCATCTTGTGAACAACCACTTTACCCAATACAAGCCAGCCAAGAGCAGTAGTGTCTAGATGAATAATAACAATTTAAGTTACAATTTCCGGTAATATCAAAAATATTTTGAGTGCACGGCGACTTTATAAACACCCCATTTAATACCTTACGCATTAGTTAGATTGAACACTTCTATAACATTCTACGTATTAAATCTGTTATTTAAGAATACTACTTCAACATTCTGTATATATATTTCTTCATCTTCTTATTGTCCTAGGATCCAACAAAGCATTGAAAAACCTGACGGTTCTTTGTGTGACAGTAACAAATCTTAGAGTCTTTCACTTGGGTAATGATCTTGGACAGGGCCCCACTTACCATTTCTGTTAATAATTATTCTTAGACACTATTACACTTGTGATCTCTGTTAATGATTATTTCTTTGACAGGGCTACACTTACCATCTCTGCTTTTATGATTATTCTTGGACAGTGCTACACTTAC
The DNA here is from genome assembly GCA_032433765.1 of Megaustenia siamemsis. Lineage (NCBI taxonomy): Eukaryota > Metazoa > Mollusca > Gastropoda > Stylommatophora > Ariophantidae > Megaustenia > Megaustenia siamemsis. Next base: position 24,366,831 of record JAVIAB010000092.1, on the reverse strand, counting down.
CATCTCTGTTAATGATTGATCTTTGGAAAGTGCTACACTTATCATCTGTTAATGGTTATTCTTGGACAGTACTACATTTACCTTCTCTGCTAATGATTATTCTTGGACAGAGCTACACTTATCATCTGTTAATGGTTATTCTTGGACAGTACTACATTTGCCTTCTCTGCTAATAATTATTCTTGGACAGAGCTAAACTTACAATCTCCGTTAATGATTATTCTTGAACAGGGCTATACTTACTATTTCAGTATAATTACAAACATCTCTTCTCTCTCTATCTTTGTCTCTCTACTTCCTCTTATACCCTTCGAGAGTCGAGGGAGGTGCGGGATTCTTTCTCTTGCCCTTTTGGGAGACCCAACCATCGTCAATTGATGTTGTTGTAGAGTGTCTTGGATGTTGCCATTATCATCAATAAGCCAAATATAATCATACATATTTGTGCTGATAACAAACAGGGGTTAGCGCTGGTATAGATAATATCATGTGCCAACACAAACATCATTTATTACATGTATCAAAGCGTAGTAAAATTGATCTTTATGGTATTATCCAATTTCTGGAGATATATGACCGGAGAGTAAAGGCCGTTTTGTCCTGAGCTGTTGCCAGAAATGTTCAGGTCTGAGTTAATATTCAACCACCGGATAGAAAAACAAACTCTTGGCCTTACCGAAATATTCGAACTCATTTTCCTGGTTTGGTGCACAATGGGTTATCGATTTGGCCACCCGGTCTCCTGCCGATGTGTCTATTTAACGAATAATAAATAATATGAAATGTTATTATCCACACTTCTACACAGTTTTAACACGCAGATTTCATAGCGGACTGTACAGGAGCATATACATAAACACATGCAGGCTTGCATATAGAAACTCACATTTCTGGTGAGAAAACAATATCTCCCAAACTATCGCATTACAGAAGCAATATGCCGCAACGTGAGTAAGATATCACAAACTCTCTTTGTCTCTCTGTGATTTTTTTTAAGAAATAAAATATTGAATTCGATAATTGTCCTATTTTCTTTGCTTATGGATGAGTATGAGCCTGATACATGTCACGTCAAGCTTTGAAAGGTGAAACAGGTGTGAAGAGTATATATATATATATATATATATATTGGTGCGTTCGCCAGCTTTTACCTCATAGAGACTAGGAACTAAATTTTGCGTGTTAATCCGTCTTTCCCTAGCAGCCGTGTGCACAGGGGTCCCTCACCGCACAGGCAGATAACTCCAACTTCTGAGGTACTCATATCTTTTCCGTCGATGACTAATTGACGTTTCAAGCCGGGCCTCACTGCTGAGACCAGGGGTGATTGCCGCAGAGAGAAATCAGAAATAAAAATCCCAAATGGTGCAACCTATTTTTAAACCACAACCTCTCATTCTCGAGGTAGCGCCTTGCCTCGAGACCAACCAGTCTCCTGAGTTTCTATATGCAGTATATAAAATAAGCATAAAATGGTATTAACCATTAACTAAACCGAAGGAGATACAAGCCAACCTACGACCTTTCCGCAAAAGTCTTCATAAGTTACAAAACAACAAATATAACAACAAAAACACAAAGAAAAGGCAAGTACTTATCTATCTCAAAAGTGCCATATGAAGAGGTTGACTCGTGGTAGATAGGTTCGAATGACCGGAAGAGGAAGTGACCAGGACCAAAGCGCCTGTTGGTAATATGATAAGTGGTCAATAGGCTAGATAGGATCTCGAGGGTCAATGAAAGAGTCAAAGAAAGTGGCTCTCATACATCCTTGGAGGATGGTTGAAATGAGGGGGCCCAAAGGGTAGGAGAAATAAAAATGAGAAGATTGGTAAGAGAAAAGCAGGAATTGTGAGAGTAAAAGAGAAAGCTATCAATTAAAGGAATAAAGTACACGGAGTTTAAAAAAAGAAAAGAAAATAACGTAGTTGAAGTACATGTATTTACAAAAGCATTAACAAAAAGTACAAATTAATAAAGAAAAAATCCTGTCCCGCCTCGAGTGCCATGCATACGGAACTTGATAGTAGTATCCAGCGACACATTGTGGTCAGCACAACGCCAATGTTCGTCTTTCTTTTCCCGCACACAATTTCAAGTACCAGTTTAAGGATGTGACGTAGAGGCTATTGATCAGGTTGGAACCCATTCTGCTGTCATCAGCAGTCCAGTTCACTAACCGCTGCTCTACTTCGGCTTCCTCCTCAGTTATAGGGGATAAATGTACGGAGCTGCGGTAAAGCTGAAATAATTTTTTCTTAAATTTCATTTAAAATTCATCATCACTGAGCAGTATCAAAACCCCCTGATTTATTTTATTTTTTGTCATTAAACTGGTTTTATAATATATTTATATTATATAGCTATATATATTTTTTATAGTTCATTTATTTCTTCTTGTACATCTCGGCTATTTCCCGGTTATTTTTTTAATGACATCGCCATAACTGCAGTTTTAGCTGTGTCACGAACACGAAAAGCCAATTACAATATGTACATTAATCTAAAGATTGGCCACATAGCATAACTGCTTGTAACAATACTAGACTGGCATTTTATTTATAAATTCTAGTTATAATCCTATATTTTTGGCAACAAAATTCGTGGGTGAAAGTGCTCGACTATATTCAGTCAGATCTTAAAGCTGACATTTTATGGGAGTAGTTTTATGTCGGCACAAACATGTAAGTTTTCCAGCTTCATTAATTTTTGTGTTTGGGGTATTTCAGTCGCTCACAAACATAAAGAGAAGCACGTCACCATAGAAAATAGAACAAAATCGAAGCCTTTGAAATATGGATCTTCAGAAAAATTGGGGATAAGTGGGTGGAAGGAAAAAGATGGCAAACCGTGAAGTACTGAATCAGTTGAAAATTAAAATAAAATCAACTTAATACGATTTTGAAAGACACTAACGTTGTTTGGGATATGTGAAGACTTACGATACCTAACTGGAGGTTATCTTTGGAGAGAAGATACATGACAGATGAGGCAGATGGTAACATCAAAAGATGGTCATGTGAAATTATGACAGCATGCGCTATGAAAATAAGAAACAGAGAAACATGGCGCCAATCTTCTATGTGGAGACGAATACCAACAAACAAAGTTACCATAAAGATGAGATTTTTTAGAATGGTGTTTGGAGTGACCAGATATGACTTATTTATGAATCGATTCTAAACTACATACAGGGAAAAAATTATACGATTTGCTCATGTGAAAAGAATGCCACATGTTCAATCCATTCATAACTTAAAGAGGAAATGAAAGAAAAGACCGTGGTAGATCCAGAGTAGGATGGACTGACAAAATTCGAGAAACGCTACAATCGATAATGATTGAAGTAGCCAGAAGGGCAAGAACTAGAAATGTGTATGTCACTCGACACTTGAAGGGGTATAAGAAGAAGTGGAGTAAGAGAGAGATAGAGAGAAGGATGGGGATTTTAGTTGCTTAATGCTTATCTGTTCAAATTGTTGACTAATATGACGCTCTGTGGTGGCAAATAGTCAAGTCTTAGCCACAAATGTGAAACGTCATCTAGAAATAAAGTAAGGAGCTCCGTCACGCCAAGAGGCGTATAGGGAATATGGTGTTAGTGATCATAAATTTTACAGACCTCCAGCACATGATTTTTGGGGTAATATGGTCGGTATTACGCCCGCGCCGCTTTACTTTCCCAGAAAAAATTCGGTACCCATTTAAGGTCCGGTAAACCCGGAAGCCGTCGATTGGGATCGAACCCGACCTCTTGTCCTTTGTAGTCCAGTTCACTAACCACTGAGCTATCGCGGCTCCCAAACTTCATCTATAATTTCTTCTAATCCAGATGAATGTAACAGGAGAATCATTCACAGGTCATTTTCTTAATGAGTAAGACAACTAATGTATTAGTGATAAATAGTCGTGACAAGCCTGTGTCCGTGTAGGGACAACCAACCGATTACTGAATAGGTTCCACGTGATTGTTGATTGACATGCGATGAGGTGTCGAGCCGTAGCCATCTATAGATTTACAAAGTTCTACGTGTTGACAACAAAAATCCCGAGAAACGCCCAAGTAGCGTGACGTTTGCAGCTTTGCAAGGAGAGGCAGTTGTGAGTAGAGTGACGTCAGCCATCTATAGCTCCAATAGCTGATTATGTCACGCTAGTTGAAGGTTTTTCAGGTTTTATAATCTGCCGACCGACCTTTGTAAATCTATAGATGGATTTGGTTGAGTGATGATTTGGCTCACCCACCATCACCTCCCACTCCACTATCTATCTATCTATCTATCTATCTATCTATCTATCTATCTATCTATCTATCTATCTATCTATCTATCTATCTATCTATCTATCTATCTATCTATCTATCTATCTATCTATCTATCTATCTATCTATCTATCTATCTCTATCTATCTATCTATCTATCTATCTATCTATCTATCTATCTATCTATCTATCTATCTATCTGTCTGTCTCTGTCTGTCTGTCTGTCTGTCTGTCTGTCTGTCTGTCTGTCTATCTATCTATCTATCTATCTGTCTGTCTGTCTGTCTGTCTGTCTGTCTGTCTGTCTGTCTGTCTGTCTGTCTGTCTGTCTGTCTGTCTATCAATCTACCAATCTTTCGCGCTCTGTCTCTCTCTTTGTGATACACATTTTGTTTGGCAAGAAAACAGACTACCAATTTTATAAGAGAAATATGTTTAATTTTAACTGATTAATGTCCCCAGTGATAATTAATTATGTGTGAAGATAAATATGTGTAATTATCACTGATGTACCGAAAACAAATGATGAAGTCTTAAAACAAATAGAAATGAAAAGAGAACTACTAAACACAATTCAAACAAGGCAAACGAGATTTTTGGGGCAAGTTAAAAGAAACAACAGCCTACTAAGAAAAAAAAGTAATCTTGGAAGGGAAAATTCCAGGCAAAAGAGGCAGAGACAGACGAAGACTATCAGACTAACATGACGAGTAACATCAAATGAAGGACAAGTCAACCTATGACAACCTGCCCCATCAAAGCAAGAGACCGAGTGGAATGGCGCTCCATGGTAGCCAACCTTCGATGCGGAGAAGACACTCAATGATTTTGAATGTACCCAGCTGCGAGTCAGGACAACCCCATAGGTAACATACAAATACCGGATATTTACTCATTTAGCTCACTGATTATACACTTTTAATCCGTAATCACAGTCGCCATTAAAATCAGGCTCACCCTGACTCCAGATCACAACTACAACCCTCATCAAGAACGAAGAATATGAAGAAGAAAGAAGTTGAGAATAAAGAAGACGAAATAAAAAGAAAAGAAGAACGTAAAGTCCCAGCTTCCATAATGAAGCAATTCAGGAATCGAAATATTTGAGAGCTGCCGTTGAAACATCGCTGAAGAAAGCTCTGTCTTCTGAAGACACTGACTTGTTGAATTAAGGTCGTCAAATGTTCCCGTCTGTTTCCGCAACAACTTTGCCTCGGTTTACATAAGAAATTTCAGTCTCGCTACCAACGCTTCCGGTTTTCATGAGTCCCAGATTTTTGACTGCTCTGTGGAAATGTTTTTATCATCTCGACTTCCATAATGTGGGAGTTTGAGTGAAAACAGACCAGGTCGGACTTGATTTTTTTGGTTATCCATTATCTTTCTTTCTGATATTTCGTCATTCCCCCTCTCCCTCCTTTCCACACCCCCACCCGAATTATTTTTGTCAGCTTGTGTGACACTCTTTTTCATAGTTACGTGAAGTATATCTATCACTGGTTTACCTTGTTCGTTTTCTTTCGACCTTGTTAGTTCCAATCGTTTCTTTATTTTGCAGCCTTCCCCCTCAATCAATTCTTTGAGCCTTTTGCACTTGATATTTTAATTTTCAATGTTTTTTCTCTGATTTTGTTTTCCAGTAAAGTTTATTCACCTCATTGTTACCTGTCCTTTGTAAGGAATATTTTCACAGAAAACACATTTTCGTTAAAATAAATCTTTATAATTGCTTGTCTCCCTTTCCTGTACCTATTGCAAAATATTGGCTCTATAAGTAGTTTACCTGTATGAAGAAAATTAGATCATTTGAAACAAGATGCTACAGAGATATTCTTAGGATGCCTTAAATAATGAATAAGAGAAATGAAATTATATGAAAAGAGCTAAACATTGAAGAGAATTGGTTCATAAATAACATCTTACAGAGAAGACATATCATTATCATCAAGTACCATGCCTGCTGGCGGAGGTGATCATGTCTGTCCACAACTTTCGATCACGACAGTTATTTATTATTTTTGTTGTTGACCTTCTGCCAAGCCATTCTCTTAAGCTGTTTGGTATCTTTTCTCTTTGCTTCCCTCTATCTCTTCGTCCCTCAATTTCCCCAGCTGCCACAATATATTCCAGCTGTTCCCTTCTCATTGCATGGCCAAAAAATGATGATTGTTTCTTCCTAATATTGAAAAAGCTCTCTTTTTGCTTTGACCTCTTTAAGAACGTTTTCATTACTGTTCTTTGCTGTCCATGGTATTCTCAATATTCTTCTGTAAAACCACACTTCTACAGCCTCCAGTTGCTTTCGTGTCTATTGTCCATGATTCACATCCATATGTTAATACTGGCTCTACATAACATTTAAGAACTCTTTTTCTTCCTTTTACTGTCAAAAAATAGATTGCACATTATCTTCCTCATTTTTTGGAAAGCTGCTTTTGCCTGAGCCATTCTGCATCTCACCCTTGTACATCTACCATCTCAGGATAACATTGTTCCCAGATATTTAAATTCATTTACCTGTTTTAATATTGTTCTACTTGGATTTATTGCTCATTGCGGAGATGTCTTTTTCTTTGTTGCTACCATTACTTCTTTCTTTTTTGCTATTAAGGCTGAGTCTTTTATTTTTGCTTTCCTTCACTATAATGTCTAACATTTCTTGTAAGTCATTTTCACTCTTAGCGATTAAGACTGTATCATCAGCATACCTTAGATTATTTATATTATGATCTCCGCTTGCTGTTCCAGGCATGCCCCTTATGGATCTTAAAATAATCTCACTATACATATTAAATAACCCTGGTGACAGCACACAACCTTGTCTAACACTCTGTTTTATTTGTTGAAACATTCCCAATTGATGTCCAGTTCTTATGGCCGCCGTTTGTTGGCAGTACATGTTCTTTATTATTCTTAGATCTTTGCTGTCTACTTTTATGTCTTCTAAAATTTCTATTTTCTCTAGGTGCTTAGTTTGTCAAATGCTTTGGTATAATCTATGAAACAGAGGTATAGATCTGTTTTCACCTCAACGGCTCCTTCTACTACAGATCATATAATGTATATGGCATTGTTCGTACCTTTACCTCCAACAAAACCACACTGTTCATCACTAATTTCTGGACTGATTTTGTTTTACACTCTTCGCATGATGATTCTTAGTAATATCTTAGTCATGTGACTCATAAGGCTTATTGTGCAACGGTCATTGTATTCAGTCGCACCAGATTTCTTTGGTAGTGCTATTGGATATTGCTTTTACTAGGTCGTCTGGTATATAATCGCTGTTGTAGATATGATTCAATATTCTTTTTATTATTTATATTCCAAAATTATCCATGGCTTCATCTCTTCTTTAGCATATTCTCCGCTGTAAGCCCCAGACACTGTGTGCGTTACAACAAATTGTTTAACGATGATATAATTATCGTAATTCCTGCAGTGGTGATATATGCTGATATAGAAGACCTAGCTTGGCAACTTTCTTATGATGGATAAGTTCTAACGTGTCCAAGAGAGAGGGAGAATGCAGCGTGCCACTTCAGCTGGCTGTCAGAGTTGATGGCTGGCGTGGATTCTCTCACATGCCCAACAAAACCTGAACCTGAAAATGATTGGCGTCTCAAAGCTGGCACTTTAAGGTTTGGTGAGTAAGAACTTATCAATATCTGACTCTGACTCCTTTCTAATGAGCCTGAACTTATCAATATCTGACTCTGACTCCTTTCTAATGAGCCTGAACTTATCAATATCTGACTCTGACTCCTTTCTAATGAGCCTGAACTTATCAATATCTGACTCTGACTCCTTTCTAATGAGCCTGAACTTATCAATATCTGACTCTGACTCCTTTCTAATGAGCCTGAACTTATCAATATCTGACTCTGACTCCTTTCTAATGAGCCTGAACTTATCAATATCTGACTCTGACTCCTTTCTAATGAGCCTGAACTTATCAATATCTGACTCTGACTCCTTTCTAATGAGCCTGAACTTATCAATATCTGACTCCTTTCTAATGAGCCTGAACACAAACTAACCATCAAATGGTGAAGGTAAAAAGAGGGAAGGCAACACAAGTGTCTCAGTCAAGCATTGGATGTACGCAGAAAATGAGAAACGAAATTCAGCTCTACCTATCCAACATTTAGCTCAGTGGTTAGTGAACTGGACTACAAAGGACAAGAGGTCGAGTTTTCTCCTGATCGGCGTCTTCCGGATCACCCAGCCTTAAATGGGTACCAGATTTTTTTTCTGGGAAAGTAAAGCGGTAATGGCGTATTACCGACCACATTACTCTAAAAATGATGTGCCGAAAGTCTGTAAAATGTATGGTCACTAACACCATATTCCGTATACGCCACTTGGTGTGACGTGGGGTCTTTACTTTACTATCCAACTTTAATACCACATTTGCTCCTTAGTTATCCTCTGATATAACCATCGCTGTCACTGTTTTGAAAATACCGAGGTTTTGTCCAATTTCTTTGCTTGCTCTAATTTATTGCGTCAACTAGAATATCTGGTCCTCGTGTTTGTATTCTAGAAATGAACACGTGACAACCCAACACCGAGTGATAAATGAAGTTTATATAGGGCCTGGAATGTACGCCGACTGACTATTTAGCAAAAAAATAATGATTGTCTGTTCTTAATGTTCACAAGTGGACTCGGCTCTAGAAGCTTAACTTTCAGTCTCTACATTCAATCTATATTTTATCACAGTCCATTAAATAAATGTGTAAAGAGACAAAAGAATTATTTATATTTACGCATCATAGCATGGAGCCTCTATTACTCATCCTCATGTAAAGTATACAATCTCTCTCCCACTGCCATTAGTTATAACCTATAAAGGAGTGACATATAATATGTGACCGCCCAGTTGATTAAACATTCTTATAGACCTGTACTCCCATCCTTCTACTCTGTTATGACCTCTACGCTATTTTTCAAATCCAAGTATTCTCGTTCAACCCGAAGTGGTGACCGAACACATACAGCCAGTTCTATATTGCCTAATGCTGTGTTAGCTATATCATGATCATCATCGAGTGCCTTCTCCGCAACGAAGGTTGGCTACCATGGATCGCCATTCTACTCTGTTTCTTGCTTTGATGGTGCAGGCTGTCATAGATTGACTTGTCCATCTTTTGATGTTACTCGTCCATGTTAGTCCTGGTCTGCCTCTGCCTCTTTTACCTTGTATTTTTCCTTTCAACATTAGTTTTAGTTGGCTGTTGTGTCTTTTAACATGCCCCAAAAATGTCATTTGTCTTGTCTTAATTGTATTTAGTAGTTCTCTTTTTATTTTCAGTTGTTTTAAAACTTCATCGTTTGTTATCTTTTGTTTCCATCCAATGCTACCTATTGTTCTATAAATCCACATTTCAAAGGCTTCAATTTTCTGTTCTGTTTTCTTGTCTAATGTCCATGTTTCTGCACCATACAGGAATATTGAGAAGATGTAACATTTTGCCATTCTTAGTTTCAGCCCTGCTGATATTTGTTTTGTTGTTAGTATATTTTTTATGGCATTAAAACTACTTATTCCATACCTATTCTTTTGTTTATTTCAATTTTGCATTTTCCATCATTGGTTATAGTATGTCCCAGGTAGTTGTAGCTCTGGACTGTCTCCAGATGTATTCCTTCAACTTTGATATTTAATTGTAGGTCTTGAGAATTTTCTTTGTTTATGATCATAGTTTTAGTCTTTTTGATATTCATTTCTAGTCCATATTTTTTGCTTGTTATGTTTATTACATTAAGCAATTGTTGTAGGTCTTTAGGATTTTCTGCTAGTAGAACAGTACCATCAGCATGTCTTAGGTTATTGATTATCTTTCCATTAATGTTTAGTCCTGGCATCTTTGTGATGTTTTTAAAGATTTGCTTAGTGTATAGATTGAACAAGCTTGGTGATAGGATGCATCCCTGTCTTACTGCCCTTTTTATTTCAATAGGTGTAGAGTTCTCTTTGTTATATTTTATTATTGCTGTTTGCTTCCAGTATAAAGTACATATTAGTCGTATGTCTGTGTCATCTAGATGCATCTTTTTTAGGCAGTCTATAAGTTATTTATGGTATATTTTATCAAAAGCTTTGGTGTAGGCTATGAAGCAGACATATATTGGTTTATTTACTTCTGTGTACTTTTCGATTAATGTTTTCATGCAGAATATGTTTTATTTTGTCCAACAATTTTTCCTAAATCCAAATTGTTGTTCTTATTATTCAATATTGATTTTATTCAGAATTTTTCCTTGTATAACTGTTGGAAGATTTTTGTTACATGGCTCATTTGGATTATTGTTCTAAAATCAATGCATTCAACTGTACCATTCTTTTTAGGAAAAGTAATGACAATTTATGTTTGTAGTTAATTTGGTATGAATCCTGTATGGAATATGTCATTGCATATGTCTGTGGTCACTTCAATGCCAAAATCTTCTAGTGCCTTTATCATCTCTACCTGTATGTCAGGTCATGCAGTTTTTCCCTTTTTCATTGTTTGTATAGATTTTTCACTTCCACTTCAAATATTAAGATTGTGTAACCTAATGTACATTTTATAACTGGTTTCTTTTTCCTTTCGTCATAAAATAATTCTGTTACATACTCCTGCCATCTATTGATTATACAGCAGTTAGTGAACTGGACTACAAAAGACAAGAGGTAGGGTTCGATCCCAATCGACGGCCACCGGGTTCACCCAGCCTTAAATTGGTACCGGATTTTTTTCTGGGAAAGTAAAGCAGCTCGGACGTAATACCGACCACATTACCCCAAAAAATCATGTGCTGAAGGTCTGCAAAATTTATGGTCACTAACACCATATTCCCTATGCGCCACTTCGCGTGACGGGGCTCTTTGGATTTTGTGTGTGTGTGGATCTAATTATTATATATTTGTCGTCTGTTTGCATTTTTCCTTTTTTGTTTGCACTTTCTGTGGCTTCTTTATGTTTACTCGCCATTCTGTTTATTTCTCCTTCTTGGTATAGAGTCCTAACATTCCATGTACATATCCGGAGATCTTTCTTTTGACATTAGTTAGAATTTATCTGCCTGATGTTGTTTAGAATAATACGTGATGTGGCTCAAATCTCTTTCACGGTGGTCAGCCATATTCCTCTTTCGTGCCTTGCATATGGCTCTTATGTACCACAGACTTTGCTGCTTCTGCTTTCTGACTTGATCATTTCTGATTCCTCCTCCCTATCAATCGTCACAAACGTTGTACACTCTGGAGGGACAGTCCCCCTAGGCGTCATTGTTGTCAAAATAATTGTTTGCCTGTCGAACCACGAACACAGGATGGCCTATCGATGTTAGGTTAAACATTTCGACACACAAAGAATAAATAAAATTCCACTAAAATATCGATAAAATTCACAGTTCATCCACTCGTCAGAAGTAAATAAAACTAAAATGGGGAACAGCAGCACATTATTTCACAACTTAACAATCGGGTAAATCATTGAAACACGTCAGCAAGAGCCGAGTAAGAAAAAAATACTGTCTAAAGACAGCCACCATGACAGCATTTATATTTGAGTTATTGTTCTCTATTTCTCAAACTATACAATCGTGAGTTTATTTGTAATTAGAATAAAGATACATTTGGGTAAAATCACAGTGATTTGATATTGACAGATTTATATGTAACAATTGTGATTAGAATATAGACAGATTTCAATGTAAACATTGTGCTTGAATGATGATAGCTATCTGTATAACCATTGAATGTTGATAGATATCTGTATAACCATTGAATGTTGATAGATATCTGTATAACCATTGAATGCTGATAGATATCTGTATAACCATTGAGTGTTGATAGATATCTGTATAACCATTGAGTGTTGATAGATATCTGTATAACCATTGAGTGTTGATAGATATCTGTATAACCATTGCAAAAGAATTGTTGGTAGTCCAGAATCTCTCTCCTATGTGCCGTCTTCGGCTCAATAGGACTTTAACTAGATATATTGTGAATACATTATAATTCACACATAATAATAGATTTATACTGTAAATTACAATGTTTCACAAATTGTTGGTGAGAATCATTAATACCAACTGTAATCTTCCAGTTAGTGTATCATTTCATAAATAATGTTATCCAGACCTGTGAATTGTGGTTGTACATTTATTTCAAACATTTCTTACCTTCACTTTTAATATTTTCGACTTTTAATGGTCTAGCTATATAGTGTGTCCACGTCATTAATCCATCGTCATGTATGGCCACCTTGTCCCCTCTAGCTGTTGTTTTTGAATGTTAATACTCTCTGCTGGATGTTGTCTGGCCGTGATTAAATTACTTGTCCAAACAATTTGTTCATAATATTAGTACCAATTAAGCCCTGTTGCAACGGTGGGGGGTGGGGGAAGGAAGTATAAAAGCGTTATCGCACAAGATCACAACCTTTCAGAAGTGAGGGCAGCCAATGACTTTCCCTTCTACCTTCAAAAAAGCAACCAGACAGGCGTCCTTCTACAAAAAGAGAGGCTGGACAGTGTCAGGCTAAAACAGAACCCACTGTACCTCCAAGCTAGCGTCATAAGGACAACGCCACTGACGGTATCAAAATGTTTACCCTGTTTCTTGTTTCTTGTGCATATTTTATTTATTTTAAATGCGTTACCTGTCTAATTCTCTCTGTGTTTCAGTTATTATTTACCTCATCAAGGCCAGCTCCTTGTCGTGGGGATGGGGCTTAACAGTCACCAGGGACTGAAAACCAAGACTGGCCAGGCCTTCCTACACCCGAGCAAGACCACAGTCTGCTCTAGCAATTTTAAGTGCTGAAGTCGGAGGCAACCAGCCAAAAGGCGCACTACAAAAATCAGGATGCCACGCACTCACGCCAATGGGAAGCATGTCTATAACTGCAAATCGATATGGCACTCGCACTGTGATGGACACTCAGGCAGGTGCAGCGCCCTCAGCCTCGAAAGGGCCCAACCTCTATTACTGGATGTCCTTCTCAATCGCTCTGTGGAGTCAGGGGGCGAGAGAATAGAGTTACTGGCCAACCCAAAATAAGACCACTCAAAACAATGCACTGGAATTCTGAAGGCATCAACAGCAAAGGAGATGGGTACAGTTAAAAGATAGAATTAGAAAATATCCTGCATGAAGAACAAGTAAGCATATGCTGTTTGCAGGAAACCCATCTAAACAACGACATAGCCTTAAAGATTAGGGGATACCAGTGCTACCGATCTGACAGAATAAATAGACAAAAGGGCGGAATACTGACTCTTGTAAGGAACAACATTAATGCATGTCAGATTGAAGTGTATATGGATGGGGCAGAATATCAAATACTGCACCTCAGGACAGAAAATACAGACTTTCACCTACTTAACAACTACTGTCCGAGTGACCGCCCACTAGCACTAGACACAATTACATTAAAAGAAAGAATAATTGTATGTGGAGACTTTAACAGCCATTCACACAGCTGGGGCTATGAACATATGGACAAGAGAGGTGAAGAACTTGAAAATTGGCAGGACGACAATGGGCTTATACTATTAAACCAGACAACAGATCCACCAACATTCTACTCCAGATCATGGCATACCACATCTGCACCAGACCTTGCTTTCCATTCACCAGACCTGGATTGGAATATCACACGTATTGTTGGGAAACAACTTGGAGGCAGCGACCACCGACCTGTCTTTTTAGTGGTGCAAAATGAGGCCGTCAGGGAGAGCAGCACTCTCTCCAGATGGAATTACAAAAAGGCAGACTGGAAAATGTATCAACACTACACCAGTGTACTGACTAAAGATATAAATACAGATAGAGACATCAACAAAATAGTTGATGAATTCAGTAGACTAATAATACAAGCTGCCAGTGAAACAATACCTAGAGGGGCACGGAAACACTACAAACCATACTGGAGTAGTGAACTAGAGCAACTGCACAATGACATGGAAACATCTCGAAAGCAAGCAGAAAATAACCCCTGCCAGGAACACCACAATAACTATCAACATGCTAAAGCCAAATTTCAATGGGCTAAACTACAAGCCAGACGGAGAAGCTGGAAAGAGAAAACAGAGTCCTTGAATCTAGAACGAGACACAAGAAAAGTGTGGAACTTGTAAAACAGCTGAATGATGAGGGTACAGAAAGGAACACAAAAATTACACTGAAGAAGGAGGGAAACATTCTAACAGGTAAACATGCAGCAAATCACTTTGCAGACTCCTTTGCAAATGACAACAATATTGAAATTAGCCTAGAGAAACGACAAGAGACCCGTTTAAAACAACAAATGCAAGACAAGAAGAGACCGCACATGAAGTCATGGAAATACCCATTACTCAAAGTGAGCTAGAGCTGGCAATATCCAAATTAAAAATGAAAAAGTCACCAGGTAGTGATGGAGTGTCTAAATGAAATGATTAAGAACTTGGGAACTGCAGCTAAAGCAAAACTACTGCAGATCTACAACATTTGCTGGATCACAAGTAAAGTGCCACAGGCATGGAGAGAAGCAATTATGATACCATTACTAAAGCCAGGAAAAGATGGTTCAATGACATCCAGCTATAGACCAATCAGCCTTACAAGCTGTTTGTGCAAAACAATGGAACGTATAATCAATCTCAGATTGCAGTGGTACCTGGAAAGTGAAAATCTCCTTGTCCCACAACAAGCAGGCTTTAGACAGTGTTACTCTACCGAAGATCAGGCAACCTATCTTTCCCAGGAAATTGAGGATGCGTTTCAAGAAAAGAAACTGGTACTAGCAGCATGGATAGACCTAAAGAAAGCATTTGATAAGGTATGGAAGGAAGGGCTTTTGAAGAAACTGAAACATTATTGAGTAAATGGCAGGATGTACAAATGGGTCAAAGCATACCTGCATAACAGGAGAGCCAGAGTGCAACTGGATGGTCTTAAGAGTAAGAAGGTCTTACTGAGCCAGGGCGTTCCACGGGGAAGGGTACTATCTCCAACACTTTTTCTGATCTACATCAATGACCTAGTTACTGAACTACACATGGCATCAAAGTGGCAATGTATGCAGATGACTTGGTAATGTGGTGCACAGAGGAGTATGTAACAGTGGCCTCCAAATTGTTACAAAGAGCTATGAATGCACTGAATTCATGGACAAATAGATGGTGTATCAGCATCAATACAGACAAATGCAGTACTACACTTTTCACTCTTTCCCCAATACAAAAAGCAGGAGCCATCTACATAAACAATGAGCATGTGAAAGAAGACATACAAGCTACGTATCTCGGAGTTACATTTGATAACAAACTATCTTGGAAACAGCAGATAAATAAGGCAACCCAAAAAGCAAGGAGAAAATTGGCTATTCTAAGAAAGCTGTGCGGAACTACGTGGGGTGCGAGTGGGAAAATACTCAGTAAAGTTTACCAACAGAGTATACGCCCACATTTAGAATATGGATCATCTGATGGCGCTCAGCATCAAACACCACACTGCAAGAACTGGATAAAGTACAAAACCAGTCACTTAGGGTCATCACAGGAGCAATGAAATCAACACCAATATTGGAGATGGAGAAATTGTGGAGGATACCAGCACTGAGAGAACGGAGGGACACAAAGGTGCTGATACAGGCAGAAAAATTTGCTTGCATGCCGAGACATCCAATGAAGGACCGATTCCAAAATCTTGCATTGGGACGACTTAAGAGAAGCTGTTTTATCCACCAAGCCAAACGTATTAGTAGACAAACACCAGACATGCCAAGAGTTGTTAGCCCCCTACTGCCCATACCAGAACAGACTCCCTGGACAGAGGAATCAGGATTATCAGTTCAAATACGGACAGAAGTGAAAGGAATAGTTGAGAGGAAATATTATAATATATATATATATATATATATATATATATATATATATATATATATATATATATAAGAAAATAATAAAGAGGAACAGAATAGTCTACAGCGAAAAACAATAACTCTCAGTTTCCTGGATGAAGAATACCCACAAGACCTATAGATTCGTGTGTATACAGATGGATCAGCACAGAATGCAGTAAAAAATGGGGGAGCAGGTGCATATATAGAGTACCCAAATAACATTAAGGATATGAATAAAATAGCAACAGGGAAATATTGTCACAATTATGATGCAGAAATACAAGCAATAAAGTTGGCAATAGAAAAACTGCTGAACATTAATCTTAGCCCGCAGCCTGTAGTGTTTATGACAGATGCAAGATCAGTACTCCAGGCACTACAATCCAGAAAATTACCACATTTGCAGACCTTATTGACTGAACTCTGCAAGCACCACAGGGTTGCCCTGCAGTGGATCCCATTTCACTGTGGAATACCAGGAAATGAGAAAGCAGATCAGTTGGCAAAGGAAGGTTCAACAGGCACACAACTAGATACACCGGTTACATACCATCATAAGAAACAGATAGTCAAATCAATCAGAGGACCACAAGCCCCAAATCAGGATGCCTTTCATAATATGAATAGATGGGAACAAGTTATCATTATACGCCTCAGAACAGGATACAATCGACTCCATAGTCACATGTATACACAATTCAAGATCGGCACATCAACTACTTGTACATGTGGACAGGCACCCCAGACTGCTGAACACATACTTCAAGACTGCACTGAATATAGTAGACTGGGGAAAATCCATTGGCCCATAGATACAACACTACAGACAAAACTATATGGGCCACTGCAAGAATTACAAAAGACAGTAACATTTATACAGGAAACGACATTGCAGATATAGACAATACTTCAGGTGAACGAAAGATAGATAGATAGATAGATAGATAGATAGATAGATAGATAGATAGATAGATAGATAGATAGATAGATAGATAGATAGATAGATAGATAGATAGATAGATAGATAGATAGTTATTATTTACATTATTTTTTTGTTTACATTTGTAGGTTTGCCTCACTTGTTCTTCTCGTGTTACTTGACAATTTTACATTACTCATTTACTCTCACATTTTCCTAATTTT
This sequence comes from Megaustenia siamemsis, assembly GCA_032433765.1. Taxonomy (NCBI): domain Eukaryota; kingdom Metazoa; phylum Mollusca; class Gastropoda; order Stylommatophora; family Ariophantidae; genus Megaustenia; species Megaustenia siamemsis. The sequence continues at coordinate 24,349,542 of JAVIAB010000092.1, read as the reverse complement.
CTTATGCACTTATTTTCATGTTCATCATACTCATTTTCTTATGTACTTAGTTTATTGTTCTTCCCTCTAATTTTTTTATGTACTTAGTTTCATGTTCTTCCCTCTCATTTTCTTGTGTACTTAGTTTATGTTCTTCCCTTTAACTTTCTCGCGTACTTATTTTCATGCTCAATTTAAAATACTTTATCTGCTCACATCCTTGCATAAAAAAGTCAATTTGCAATTATTTTTAAAAATCATTACCTCAGCTTTTACTTTTGAGAGTGTTCTTCAACTTTTTATTTTGAGTTTGTTGATTTAACTCTAATCTAAACTTTAATCTCTCTTAGGCTGACTTTAGCTCTTTCTTCGGGATGTTTGTCTCCGTTATTCTTTTTTATTGACTTCTTTTAATTTTTTTTATAGGAGTACTTTTTGAGGATGGTTTCTTGGATTTTGTTGTTGTTCAGATAGTTGCAATTGTTGTATCTTGGGTTCAAAGTGCCATTGTCTTCAAACGATGTTGTATGCTCTCTGTAAGTTCTACCAATCACTGCAGTCAAGAATAGACTATTGAATTATCTATTCTATCCTATTTATTTAATCTTTTCATCATCATCAAGTACCGGGCCTGCTGGTGTAGGTGATCATGTCTCTCCAGAACTTTCGATCTCGACAGTTATTTATCATTTCTGTTGTTGACCTTCTGCCAAGTCATTCTCTTAAGATGTCTGGTATTTTTTTTTCTTTGCTTCCCTCTCTCTTTTAGTCCCTCAAGTTTTCTAGTTGTTACAATATATTCCGCTTGTTCTCTTCTCATTACATGGCCAAAAAAATGATGATTTTCTCTTCCTAACATTGGAAATTAGCTCTCTTTTTGCTTTGACCTTTCTCAGAACATCTTCATTACTTTTCTTAGCTGCCCATGGTATTCTCAACATTCTCTTCTGTAAAACCACATTTCTACAGAATCCAGTGATTTTCTTGTCTGTTGTCCTATTGTCCATGATTCACATCCACATGTTAAGACTGGCTCTACGTAACATTTAAGAACTCTTTTTCTTGTTTCTATTGTCAAAAATGGATTGCATAGTATCTTCCTTTTTTTTGAAAAGCTGCTTTTGCCTGAGCAATTCTGCACCTCACCTCTTTCATCATTTTATCAGATCGAATTTACTGCTAATTATCTAGTTGTTCTCTAAAGCAGCTCTTCTTAAAATGAGATTTGATAACTGTTCTGATCTGCTCCACTCAACGTTTTTGTTGAGGTGAGTGCATTTCTGTGTCTTTTATCAATTATAATGTAGCCTGCGTGAGTTCTAACATTTCCATTGTAGACTTTTTTTTTAATGCTGATAATGTTTAAAAATTTCAATAAACAAACCGACAGTTACCTCACTGTTTATGCTGATATTTTCTATTTACTTGCCTTCATTTGTAATGTTTTTTTTCTATATCCTTTGTTCTTTCTTTATCCTTGTACTAGAAAACAATTTCACACCGAAGAGCGTAAATAATAATGAATAACAATATAACAAGTTGTGTTTGAATACTAATAGTTTTATTATAAAAAAGCCATCATTTACACATCAGGCCTCGGTCTGGAGTTACGATTCTTTACACACTCGATCCTTGTGTTAATGATTCATTCAGTTACTACATTTCCTTGTTACCATGACACTGATCTTTTTATGTTTTTACAGACATTTGGAAGCAAACAGCTGTCGTTTGTATTCAGTACTGATAGACAATGTTCTATAGAGCAGTTTCTGTAACTGCTAATTCTGCCAACATAGAAAGACACTCAGCGGTTTAGCTTTAACCGATTTAGCTTCGATGCCTCTAAAGTAAGGTTAATAACACAAAGCTTTTGCTAGATTGTCGTACCTACAAAAAGTGCAGGGGAAGGCCTGTATAAACAGAAAAATATTACACGATCATATTTGTACTTCTCACGATTACAAGCTCTGATAAACAATGTGATTAATTGTCCTGTTCTTGTTAACTGACTATTGTTGGCAGTGTTGATAAAACAGAACAACAAAACATCGATACACTACGCTACAACAATGTTTGCTTGTCAATAATGAAAAATTATTTATAGTGCACGGAAGGTAAAAGGAAACAAAAAACATTTATTTCTTAAAATTGAAGCAAAACAACTAATACATCCTGACAAAGGGGTTAGAAAAAAAATTTGCAGGAATGTTCAAGCGCACTAGATCAACGTTTATGCCACGCAGTAGCCGAACCCGGACTTAGTGTGGCTTTGGGTCATCGATGAAGTTTGGCTGGTCTCTGTCTTATAGCTACAGGAACATCGCTTGTTACGTCTCCCAGCAAAAATGACAGTACTTATCTCTCTGATATGGTACCATGCTCCTTTTTCAATCTTCGTTCAGTAAGACATTTACAGCCGGCATGTAGACAGTCCCTTGATGATATTGTTACTCTTTAAGCTGCTAGAAACTCTCGTTCATTCGGATATACATTTGAGATTATTACTAGATTGTGGCAAATATTTAAACAAAATCTGGTTGCACAAAACATGAACAAAAGTTTCGCACACACAGCAGCAAATGGGATAAGACACACATCAGCAAATGGGCTAAGACACACAGCAGCAAATGGGCTAAAACACAAAGCAGCAATTGGGCTAAGACACACATCAGCAAATGGGCTAAGACACACATCAGCAAATGGGCTAAGACACACAGCAGAAAATAGGATAAGACACACGTCAGCAAATGGGTTAACACACAGCTGCACATGGGCTAAGACACAAAGCAGCAAATGGGCTAAGACAACCATCACCAAATGGGCTAAGACACACATCAGCAAATGGGCTAAGACACACAGCAGCAAATGGGCTAAGACACACATCAGAAAATGGGCGACGGCACACAGCAGCAAATGAGCTAACAAACAGCAGCAAATGGGCTAAGACACACATCAGCAAATGGGCTAACACACAGCAGCAAATGGGCTAAGATACACATCAGCAAATGGGCTAACATACAGCAGCAAATGGGCTAAAACACAAAGCAGTAAATGGGCTAAGGCACACATCAGCAATAGGGTTAAGACACAAATCAGCAAATGGGCTAAGACATACAACAGCAAATGGGCTAAGACAAAAAGCAGCAAATGGGCTAAGACACACATCAGCAAATGGGTTAAGACACACAGCAGCAAATGGGCTAAGACACACAGCTGCAAATGAGCTAAAACACACAGCAGTAAATGGGCTAAGGCACAAAGCAGCAAATCGGCTAAGACACACGGCAGCAAATAGGCAAAGACATAACGCAGCAAATGGGCTAGGACACACAGCAGCAAATAGGCTAAGACTGCGTACATCAGAGTCGACGAGCAAAAAAGATATCACTCCTTCTCCCGATTATGTTCTTGAAAACAAACTAATGATGTTGACTGAGTAGGGAACAGGTAGATAATAGAGGGAAGGCAACAAGATACTCTAAAATGCCTTGCTAAAGTCGGATGTGTTGGCCGAAAAGAGCAATTTTCACTTACTACTTGCAAACCACAACAGAGTGCATCTACGCCCATTCTGTACAAAATTGAAAGATTGTCACTCTCAGGGGTCTAGTTTGGACACGTTAGAGGAGTTCACAATTGAAAGATTGTCACTCTCAGGGGTCTAGTTTGGTCACTTTAGAGGAGTTCAAACTTGAAAGAATGTCACTCTCAGGTGTCTAGTTTGGACACTTTAGAGGAGTTCACAATTGAAAGATTGTCACTCTCAGGGGTCTAGTTTGGTCACTTTAGAGGAGTTCAAAATTGACAGATTGCTGACCGCTGGGGATGTGTGGACCGCCGTGGACAGTACAGGCAATCGAAATTGAAAGACTGTTGTCCACTTGGATCGTTTTTGGCTAAATACAGGGATACCAGATAGAAAGTTTGCTGTGCGTTGGAGTCAGTCTGTGGCTCAACAAAGGGAAACAATTGGAAAAGATTCCTTGCTCAAAGAAGTTGGTCTATAACATAACATAGAGTCAAGGATGGAAATAGACACACATCAGCAACTCACAGACGTCACTCTGTAACACAACACGGGGATGAACATTTAGAAGCTCCTCACGGAAGAAACAACTGACTGTATCTCAGCGCAGCAACACAACTGGGAATGGTTTGTTAATGACGTGTTATACAGGGACCATAAGGTGAGCGATGATGACGTCGACGCTACGATAAATGACTGTTGAGGTTTAGATTAAGGACGATCGTCTGGGTTCCAGATACAGATCAGAAACTAAAGGACTGATGTCTCCTTTAGCCATGACCAGCGATCGATCAAATAAGCGATTTGTTTACGAATGTTCACGAAAATCGATACCATCTTGACGGGTTTCATATTCGTATTCAAGAAATAAAGACAGTTCACTCGTGCCTTTTCCAATTTCCATTTTTTTTTTTTGCAAAAAAAATTTTTTTTTTGTCTCGAAGGTTCTCTCCTTTTATTCCCAGACTAACACCAACAATTTTTAAAAAAATGTTCTGTATTTCTGGCAACGATTTGTATTTGACAAATAGACTATATGGCTTGTAGCCTATTGATTTCATCTTGATATCGCTGGTTTAATTGATTGGTAGATTAACTGAATGAATTTAATGGAATTGATTGGTTATGTCGCTGAGTGGCACTTTATGGCTCCCGCTGAAAGTTGTCTTTGATCATAGATTTGGAAAGCAGTAATTGCTCTGCAGGGTTGCACAGCTTTCTTTCTTGCATTATTTGGTTTCACTTTTATCCGGGACAAAAGTCGATGATAAACCCATTTGAACAGGAAATTCGTTGAGCTGGTATGCGCAAGACAGATAAAATAGCGGAGACTTGTATATATTGTTTCTTCAACTCTTATTGTTTTTACAATTATATTGGTGAAAAAAAAACATTGATAAATATTATACAATAAGTGATATCTTAGAAATCTGAGCTATTTATGTTTATTTCCAGAAAGAGTGATAAAGATAGAAGTGAGGTTAGGAGATGAAAAGAGAAAAACGAAAATAGCACTTTAACACACCAGAAACTTGAATAGGAATGTTTAGCCGCTCTTTGTTGTAGCTTTTTTGCACTGAAAAGAGCTGGCTCCAGAACGTTTGGCGTGTAAAAGGGATGCGAAAATTCCAATTTTCTGAGGATCCAAAAATAAACAAAATACCGTTTTTTATGCTCCTTTAAAAAAAGGAAACACAAGAAAGGTTAAAAATGTCCGAGGGAAAGGAAATAATTTGACAAGATATAGATATGGCTTGCTAAACAGAATACTTTCGTTTTGATCACAGCCTGTGGAGAAAGGTTGTTCAAACGTTTTCTTTTTTAATTTGTAAGTGCTGAAATAAAGAGAAATGAGGAAAAGTTGAACAAGAATCTCGTCATTTTAATCTGTCACATATAAGATAACTTTGTGTATGTGCCTGTATTATAAAGGTAATTATACACAACTAACATTAATAAAGAAAACTAACCAAACTATAAGATAACTTTGTGTATGTGACTGTATTATAAAGGTAATTATACACAACTAACATTAATAAAGAAAACTAACCAAACTATAAGATAACTTTGTGTATGTGCCTGTATTATAAAGGTAATTATACACAACTAACATTAATAAAGAAAACTAACCAAACTATAAGATAACTTTGTGTATGTGCCTGTATTATAAAGGTAATTATACACAACTAACATTAATAAAGAAAACTAACCAAACTATAAGATAACTTTGTGTATGTGCCTGTATTATAAAGGTAATTATACACAACTAACATTAATAAAGAAAACTAACCAAACTATAAGATAACTTTGTGTATGTGCCTGTATTATAAAGGTAATTATACACAACTAACATTAATAAAGAAAAGTAACCAAACTATAAGATAACTTTGTGTATGTGCCTGTATTATAAAGGTAATTATACACAACTAACATTAATAAAGAAAACTAACCAAACTATAAGATAACTTTGTGTATGTGCCTGTATTATAAAGGTTGTTATACACAACTAACATTAATAAAGAAAACTAACCAAACTATAAGATAACTTTGTGTATGTGCCTGTATTATAAAGGTAATTATACACAACTAACATTAATAAAGAAAACTAACCAAACTATAAGATAACTTTGTGTATGTGCCTGTATTATAAAGGTAATTATACACAACTAACATTAATAAAGAAAACTAACCAAACTATAAGATAACTTTGTGTATGTGCCTGTATTATAAAGGTAATTATACACAACTAACATTAATGAAGAAAACTAACCAAACTATAAGATAACTTTGTGTATGTGCCTGTATTATAAAGGTAATTATACACAACTAACATTAATAAAGAAAACTAACCAAACTATAAGATAACTTTGTGTATGTGCCTGTATTATAAAGGTAATTATACACAACTAACATTAATAAACGCCCGTGCGCTGCCGGGGCCCGAAAGGGAAGTAAAGAATAGCGGCGCTGTACCCTACCAGGCATGTTCGTAAGAGGCGAGAAAGGAGGGTTAGGCATGGGACTGGCTATCCCATACTGTAAAAAAATAAGCCGAAAAAACTTCACAAACATGAACAAGTCAAAGAAAGATAAAGTAAATCCGTCAACCAGGAAAGAGAAGGGCTCTCTGTCTAAGAGACGTATGACGCAATCCGGAGAAAGCCATAAGGAGTCCGGGTTGCCGACTCACCCTTTGTCTACCAGGAAATCATCCAGAATTGGCACCTGGAATGTTCGTACCCTTAACGAACAGGGAAAAGCGGCACAAGTGGCAGCAGAAATGAACAACTACAAGATAGATATTCTGGGAATGTGTGAAACAAGATGGCTGGGAGCGGAGAGAATAAAATTGAATACAGGGGAGATGATTTTATCATCAGGACACCAGGAACCAGGAGCACAACATAGCGAAGGGGTAGCTATAATGCTATCAAAGAATGCACAGAAGACACTAATGGAATGGGAGGCAGTGGGACCAAGACTGGTGAGAGCAACATTTAGAACAACCAAAAACAAAATAAAATTACACATTATACAATGCTATGACCAACCAACGATAAAGATGACTCAGTTAAAGATGATTTTTATAAACAGCTACAATGCCAGATGGATGCAAGACGAGCCAAGGATATTATAATCTTGATGGGAGACCTAAATGCTAAGGTAGGATCAGACAACAGAGGCTTTGAAGAGATTATGGGAAAACATGGACTTGGAGATATAAACGAGAATGGAGAGATATTTGTGAATTTCTGCGCCCTTAATCAAATGAGCCTAGGAGGAACAATATTCCAACATAAAAGAATACACAAAGCTACATGGGTGTCACCAGATCATAGAACGGAAAATCAAATTGATCACATATGTATTAATAATAAGTTTAAGTCATCCTTACAGGATGTAAAAGTATATAGAGGGGCAGATATAGCTTCTGATCATCATCTTCTGTTAGCCAAACTTAAAATTAAATTAAAAAGGTATACTACAACGAATAAGGGCAGAACGTATTTCAATGTAGGGTTTCTTAAAGAACAAGGAATTAAAGATAAATTCGCAGTCACAATATCAAACAAATACCAAGTCCTCCAACAACTAGAAAATACAATAAATATAGAAGATCATTGGAAACAGGTAAAAAATATATGGAAAGAGACATGCGAAGAAACACTGGGGAAAAGAGAACGCCAGAATAAGGCATGGATGACAGCAGAGACCCTGGATAAAATTAAAGAAAGAAAGAACAAGAAAGCAGACATAAATAAAAGCAAAACAAGAAGTAATAAAGCCAAGACACAGGAAGCTTACACAGAGGTGAACAAAGAAGTGAGAAGATGCATTAAAAGGGATAAGAGGAAATATATAGATGAATTAGCTAAAGAGGCAGAAGAAGCAGCAAATAAAGGGAATATGAAAGAACTGTACAACAGCACAAAGAAATTAGGTGGAAAATACAAACAGATCAACGCCTTTATCAAAGATAAGAAAGGAAATCTGCTTAGTAATATAAAGGAACAAATGGAGAGATGGAAGGAGCACTTTGAAGAACTTTTGAACAGACCTGGCTCAAATAATCCTCCAGATATACTACCAGCAGAAGAAGAATTACACGTTAACTGCGGAAAACCAAGCAAAGAAGAAATAATGAAAGCCATCAAACTGTTAAAAGATGGTAAAGCCACAGGACCAGATGAAATTCCTTCGGAAGCCATCAAAGCAGATATTATCACCTCTACCAAGATGTTACATAATCTATTGGATAAAATTTGGGAGAGGGAAGAAATACCTAAAGACTGGAGAGAAGGTTATATGATCAAACTACCAAAGAAAGGAAGTTTACAGGAGTGCACAAATTATAGGGGAATTATGCTACTATCAGTGCCAGGAAAAATATTAGGCAGAATCATTCTGGAGAGACTAAAAGAGGCTATAGAGAAACACTTGAGAGATGAACAAGCAGGTTTTAGGAAGAACAGATCATGTGCTGATCAAATAACTACTCTACGTATAATAGTTGAACAAAGTTTAGAACTAAAATCCCCACTTTATATTGGATTCATAGATTACGAAAAGGCATTTGATAGTTTAGACAGAAGAATGCTTTGGAAGTTGCTGAGTCATTATGGAATCCCCATAAAGTTTATTAACCTGATAAAAACAATGTATGAAGGAACAAAATGTAGTGTGGTGCATGAAGGACAGCTTACAGAAGCATTTGAAATAAGAAAAGGAGTAAGGCAAGGATGCCTTCTGTCTCCATTTCTCTTTCTACTGGCCATAGATTGGATTATGAAAATAACTCAAAACAACAGAAATGGGATCCAGTGGTCACTGACCAAACAACTTGATGATTTAGACTTTGCTGATGACATAGCTCTCCTATCACACAGCCACCAACA
>JAVIAB010000092.1:24303141-24333141 GCA_032433765.1 Megaustenia siamemsis | reverse complement strand
CAACTTGTTCCTGTAATAAGGTGACCTTCCGAAACTTATCCCTGTAGACAAGCATCCGGTGTTATGAAACTATTGTTGGTGCTTTATCGTTTTATTTATTATTTTTGTGTGTGTTTTACAATGCTGCTACATGGCAAGAAGGGAGCCGCGACAGCTCAGTGGAACGGGTTCGATCCTGATCGATGGCTCCCGGGTTCATCTAGCCTTAAATGAGGAACGGATTTTTTTTCTGGTAAAGTAAAGCGGCACAGGAGTAATACTGACCACATCTTCTTCTTCTACTACCTTTTTAGCTCCCTGTGGAGCATAGGTCTTCAACAAACACTTTCCAAGTCGTTCTGTTTTTTTTTGCCATTCCTTTAAGATTATTCAATGTCTTCCTCATCATCTTCATCTCTGCTTCTGTCTGTCTTCTCCAAGAATCTCTTGAATTCTGTCTTCCTCCTTGTCTTTTCCTTTTGGGAATTCCAAAAAAGCATGTTGTTTAACACTTTAAGTTGGCTTCCGCAGTGTGTGTCCTATCAAGCGCCATCGTCGTCGCTGTATCTCTTTATCCACTGGTATTTGACTGGTACATTTCCATAATTCTATGTTAGTGATTTTGTCCTGCCATTTCCAACATTTTATTCTGCGTAAGCATCCATTAATGAAAGTCTGTATCTTCATGATTGTCAATTTTGTTGTTCTCCATGTTTCACAGCCATATAATAGGACAAACTTAACATTTGAGTTGAACTTTTTCATTTTTGTATTTAACCTAATTTCTTTGGATTTCCGTATGTTTCCCAGTGCAACGAAAGCTCCTCTTGCTTTTGATATCGTTATTTTGGTATCATTTTCTGTTCCTCCCTCTTTATTTATATTACTGGCCAGATATATGTAAGATTGTACGTCTAGTAGAGGTATTTCTCCTAATGTTATCTGGTTATTGCCAGCTGCATTAATTCTCATAGTGTTGTCTTATCTCTATTAATCTTCAGTTCTAGCTGTTGTGATCTCTCATGAAGTATGATCATTTTATCCTGCATCAGTTGATGGCTGTGTGAAAGGAGAGCTATGTCATCAGCAAAGTCTAAATCATCAAGTTGTTTGGTCAGTGACCACTGGATTCCATATCTGTTGTTTGATTTATTTACATAATCCAATCTATGGCCAGTAGAAAGAGAAATGGAGACAGAAGACATCCCTGCCTTACTCCTGTTCTAATTTCAAATGCTTCTGTAATCTTTAAACCGATAAAATGATAAAATTGTGATCAAGCCGATACAGCTCTATTGTATTTAAACTTATATTGTCGTTGTCAACGGCTACAATGTGAGAAAGTAAACTGTCAACAATTTAATTTTCTTTTAAATCGTATATCTCGGGATCGTTACAGTCTTTACAGTTTACTGGAGCGCGTTCAGGATCTTTTACGTACTGGTTATTAAAAGAAATATTATTACTATAATATATATTAATATAATATATTAGCACAATATGATTGATTAACAGAGACAGTGATGATATTGATTGTTTGTGTAATGTAACGAAATTTATATTAAACGCCCCCACGAAAAAAATAACATCTTGATTTCAGACCTAAGTATGTCCACCTTGACCTGTTATCGTTGCCTGGCAGCACTTTCGCATCGAGCAAATGAGAAGTTGGATCCGTTGTTGTGCATGTTATTTCATTCTTCTTTACTTATTTGTACTAACTGTTGGTGGTTTCGTGGTTTTCAAGATGATTTTTAGATCTTGCAGTCTACGCTCGAATTCATCCCCTGTGTGCTCAATGGGAGAAGGATCGTGGGGAAACAGCTGAACATGATAAGACATTAATTTGGTGGTGCTGCAAATAGCCCATGACCACATGTACCTTATTGTTGTTGTTGTTGCGTTCGCCAGCTTTCACCTCTGACGAAGTCCCTAGAGACTAGGAACTGAATTTTGCGTGTTAATCCATTTTTCCCTGGCAGCCGTGTGTACAGGGGTCACTCGCCGCACAGGCAGATAACTCCGACTTCGGAGGTACTCATGTTTATTTCGTCGATGAGTAACTTATGTTTCAAGCCGGGTCTAACTGCTGAGACCAGGGGTGGTTGCCGCAGAGTCAAATCATAAATAAAAATCCCAACCGGTGTAGCCGAGATTTGAACCTACAACCTCTCTGTCTCGAGCCCGGCGTCTACATATGTACCATATGTGGATCACCATTGCCTTGCTACAATGTCATGCCTGGTCCGTTTGCATTGAGCAAATGCTCTGTGTATGGTGTGATGATTTCATCTCTGTGTCTAATACCCGTCAGTTTGGCATTGATGATGATGAGGTACGTTCTCCTGTATAAGAAAGTCCGCCTCAAACCATTTCACGGCCTCCTCTCGTACTACTTCCCTGTAGCACACAATTGTCAGCAACACGTTCTTCCTTATGCCTGCACACCAAACAACGCCTATCATTGCCTTACAAACAGAGTCTTGGCACATCACAAACAACGCCTATCATTGCCTTACAAACAGAGTCTTGGCACATCACAAACAACGCCTATCATTGCCTTACAAACAGAGTCTTGGCACATCACAAACAACGCCTATCATTGCCTTACAAACAGAGTCTTGGCACATCACAAACAACGTCTATCATTGATTTACAAAGAGTCTTGGCACATCACAAACAACGCCTATCATTACCTTACAAACAAAATCTTGGCAAATCACAAACAACGCATATCATTACCTTACAAACAGGCTTGGCACATCACAAACAACGCCAATCATTGCCTTACAAACAGAGTCTTGGCACATCACAAACAACGCCTATCATTGCCTTACAAACAGAGTCTTGGCACATCACAAACAACGCCTATCATTGCCTTACAAACAGAGTCTTGGCACATCACAAACAACGTCTATCATTGCCTTACAAACATAACCTTGGCACATCACAAACAACGCCTATCATTGCCTTACAAACAGAGTCTTGGCACATCACAAACAACGCCTATCATTGCCTTCAAACAGAGTCTTGGCACATCACAAACAACGCCTATCATTGCCTTCAAACAGAGTCTTGGCACATCACAAACAACGCCTATCATTGCCTTCAAACAGAGTCTTGGCACATCACAAACAACGCCTATCATTGCCTTACAAACAGAGTCTTGGCACATCACAAACAACGCCTATCATTGCTTTACAAACAGTCTTGGTACATCACAAACAACGCCTATCATTGCCTTACAAACAGAGTCTTGGCACATCGCAAGCAACGCCTATCTTTGCCTTACAAACATAATCTTGGCACATCATAAACAACGCCAATCATTACCTTACAAACAGAATCTTGACACATCACAAACAACGCCTATCATTGCCTTACAAACAGAGTCTTGGCACATCATAAACAATGCATATCATTGCCTTACAAACAGAATCTTGGCACATCACAAACAACGCCTATCATTACCTTACAAACAAAATCTTGGCAAATCACAAACAACGCATATCATTACCTTACAAACAGGCTTGGCACATCACAAACAACGCCAATCATTACCTTACAAACAGAATCTTGACACATCACAAACAACGCCTATCATTGTCTTACAAACAGAGTCTTGGCACATCATAAACAATGCATATCATTGCCTTACAAACAGAATCTTGGCACATCACAAACAACGTCTATCATTACCTTACAAACATTATCTTGGCACATCACAAACAACGCCTATCATTGCCTTACAAACAGTCTTGGTACATCACAAACAACACCTATCGTTCCCTTACAAACAGAGTCTTGGCACATCACATACAACACCTATCATTGCCTTATAAACAGTCTTGGTACATCACAAACAACGCCTATCATTGCCTTACAAACATAATCTTAGCACATCATAAACAACGCCTATCATTGCTTTACAAACAGACTTGGCACATCACAAACAACGCCTATCATTGCCTTACAAACAGTCTTGGCACATCACAATCATCATCTATCATTGCCTTACAAACAGAGTCTTGGCACATCACAAACAACGCCTATCATTGCCTTACAAACAGAGTCTTGGCACATCTCAAACAACGCCTATCATTGCCTGACAAACAGAATCTTGACACATCACAAACAACGCCTATCATTGCCTTAAAAACAGTCTTGTCACATCACAAATAACGCCTATCATTGCTTTAGAAACAGAGTCTTGGCACATCACAAACAACGCCTATCATTGCCTTACAAACAGTGTCTTGGCACATCACAAACAACGCCTATCATTGCCTTACAAACAGTCTTGGTACATCACAAACAACGCCTATCATTGCCTTACAAACAGTCTTGGTACATCACAAACAACGCCTATCATTGCCTTACAAATATAATCTTGGAACATCATAAACAACGCTTATAATTGCTTTACAAACAGTCTTGGCACATCACAAACAACGTCTATCATTGCCTTACAAACATAATCTTGGCACATCATAAACAACGCCTATAATTGCTTTACAAACAGTCTTGGCACATCATAAACAACGCCTATCATTGCCTTAAAAACATAATCTTGGCACATCATAAACAACGCCAATCATTGCTTTACAAACAGTCTTGGCACATCACAAACAACGCCAATCATTGCCCTATAAACAGAATCTTGACACATCACAAACAACGCCTATAATTGCCTTACAAACAGAGTCTTGGCACATCATAAGCAACGCCAATCATTGCCTTATAAACAGAATCTTGACACATCACAAACAACGCCTACAATTGCCTTACAAACATAATCTTGGCACATCATAAACAACGCCAATCATTGCTTTACAAACAGTCTTGTCACATCACAAACAACGCCAATCATTGCCTTATATACAGAATCTTGACACATCACAAACAACGCCTATAATTGCCTTATAAACAGAGTCTTGGCACATCACAAACAACGCCTATCATTGCTTTACAAACAGTCTTGGTACATCACAAACAACGCCTATCATTGTCTTATAAACATAACCTTGGCACATCACAAACAACGATTATCATTACCTTACAAACAGAATCTTAGCACACCACAAACAACGCTTACGATTTCCTTACAAACAAAATCTTGGCACATCACAAACAATACCTATCTTGCTTTACAAACATAACCTTGGCACAACACGAACAGCGCCTATCATTGCCTTACAAACAGAATCTTGCTACATTAGAAAGCACAAGACGTCTCACTGATGATAGGGCTATGCTACATGCTGTCTGGCTCAGGTCAAGCACTCTTGTCAACAGCAAACTGAAAATACTGGTCTAAATATAGGTCTCTGAGGTAGCAGATTTACCTCACCGAGTCTGCTCTGTAATTGTCAATACATCTTGCGAATTAAACCTGGAATGTTTATGATTGTCTATGTTACCTCTGTTACGAAGACACATAAGGCGTATTAAATGGGGTCTTGAAACGGTAGCTCATGGTCGACAACTTCTGTTACGATCAGCAATGGATCCGCTTTTGTGGTCAGAAACTTGAATGGGTGATATAGTGTTTCTGATGAACATTACAATGTTGTAACACATCTGATATGGTTGTTCCAACAATTAGCATCCCTTTAGCTATAGCTCGTGGCTGTTGGTTCAATCTTGACATTGCGAGCAAAATATGCTTATCTTGAACTCTTGCTAATCTCTGTTTCAACGATTACGTAGTCCATGCGTTTGATAAGACATGTACACTTACTTTTCATTTATCTGTGATAAGTTCTTCTCTACAGCTCTTTTCACGGGATTTAGATTGCGCCGTTATTATCTCCCCACAAATAGTGCGGAACTGTTTTGCCTGCACGCGCAAGGTGCGCCACCCACACTGAAACGTGCACGAAGTTTTATTTAATGTCGTCCAATAAATCACACACTTTGATCTATATAGCGTTGTGAATTAACATTTTCTCGTGAGCATATATTTATATGTACATTTGTTTGTATGTCATGTTTTAGAAAGTATAGATAAATTTATTATTTCTTTATTGCCAGGCAAATTCGGATGTACCGCACGGTATATTTTGCAGCGTATATTTATGTGTACATATATATTGCACATGAATGTGTATGTATGTATGTATGTATGTAAGTATGTGTGTATGTGTGTGTGTGTATACGTTTGCGTACGTGCAGGAGAATGTATATGCGTGTGTGTTAATATAAGCACGACATACCCACGAGGCACGAATATACTTGTATCAGACATCTAATGAAAATCGTACACGACCCACAAGCTATAAGGAATACATTGTGCATAATTGTCTGTCCAGTCATAAAACGTTTTTTGTTGATCAGCATGTGGGATTTTATCTAAATTAACTGAACTTTTTCTTCCTCTATTGCAGCATGGGTCTATTCCGTGACAATTGTCTTTGAGAGCCATCAACTGGGAGAAGCTGCATGAATTATGCAGACGAAGCGGAGCCAGCGGGACTAGGCCCCAATACGTGGTCTATACAGCGATCCACTAACTGATATGGCTAGAGTTGGATACAAGGGGAGTTAAGTGTTCTAGTGCGTTCTGGCTTCCTGACAACGCGTGCCCTAGCCAAATCTACTTGCATTATTTCCCCTCAATTTATTATTTTAAAACAATGTTGTTGAACCCTTTAACCCTGAGTAGAATAAAGACTATTTTGTTTAAAAAAAAAAAAAATATATATATATATATATAAATATATAAAAATGAACACATAGTCAAAACAAAACAGCCACAGTGCATACCAATGAATGAGGTTTTAAAACACGTGTTTTTTTCTAACACTGAATTTAACGTGTTCGACTTTGAACCCATACATTTTTGGGTTCGATGCGCGTTTGGAGCGCTCTGATTTTGTTTCCAATTAAACGTGTTCTCAAAGAATATGAGATCAAGAACTGCACCTAACTGAGGCGGCCAAAAATATGTATGTTGTATGTTCATTTTAAAACTTATAAGAACATATTCATAGTTTTAAATTAAAAAAGGCGGCTCTATGCTATTGCCATTGAACAACTTAATTCTTATAAGAAAATGTTATTAGTCTTCTTACTCTTTTCCGTTTGCCTACGAATACTTTTGTTCACAGTAGGTTTTTCGGAATTCAATGGGCATGGTTTAAAGTCTTTTTAAATGGGTAGAACATGCTTCTTTAAATGGGTAGAAAGGTCTCTTTAAATGGGTAGAAAAAGCCTATTTAAATGGGTAGAAAAAGTATCTTTAAATGGGTAGAAAAGGCCTCTTTAAATGGGTAGAAAGGCCTCTTTAAATGGGTAGAAAAAGCCTATTTAAATGGGTAGAAAAAGTCTCTTTAAATGGGTAGAAAAGGCCTCTTTAAATGTGTAGAAAAGGCCTCTTTAAATGGGTAGAAAGGCCTCTTTAAATGGGTAGAAAAAGCCTATTTAAATGGGTAGAAAAAGTCTCTTTAAATGGGTAGAAAAGGCCTCTTTAAATGGGTAGAAAAAGCCTCTTTAAATTGGTAGGAAAAGCCTCTTTAAATGGGTAGAAAAAACAGCAATGAAGAGAGTTGGTCACCCACTCACATGAACCCGAGGTTTAGTATAATGAAATCATGAACATCTAATTATATGACTGGATTGCTATTGGGCTACGTTTGGGAAAATGGAACTACTTGGTCTAGAATAGTGGTCACGTTTAGTACACTGTCGCACACACCGTTGTTCATTGTTTTTAGAGTCTAGTACACCGGGCAAACCGATAGGTGGCAATTGTCTTCTGATGATTGCGGCATTCACAGTTAAACATTTAGCTTGTTCCTATTCGATAACCGTTCCTACTTGATTAACGTTCCTACTTGATTAACGTTCCTACTTGATTAACGTTCCTACTTGATTAACATACCTATTTGTTTGACGTTCCTACATGATTAACGTTCCTACTTGATCAACGTACCTATTTGTTTGACGTTCCTACTTGATTAACGTTCCTACTTGATTAACATACCTATTTGTTTGACGTTCCTACTTGATTAACGTTCCTACTTGATTAACGTACCTATTTGTTTGACGTTCCTACTTGATTAACGTTCCTACTTGATTAACATACCTATTTGTTTGACGTTCCTACTTGATTTACGTTCCTACTTGATTAACGTACCTATTTGTCTGACGTTCCTACTTGATTTACGTTCCTTCTTGATTAACGTACCTATTTGTTTGACGTTCCTACTTGATTTACGTTCCTACTTGATTAACGTACCTATTTGTTTGACGTTCCTACTTGATTAACGTTCCTACTTGATTAACGTACATATTTGTTTGACGTTCCTATTTGATTAACGTTCCTACTTGATTAACGTACCTATTTGTTTGACGTTCCTACTTGATTTACGTTCCTTCTTGATTAACGTACCTATTTGTTTGACGTTCCTACTTGATTAACGTTCCTACTTGATTAACGTACCTATTTGTTTGACGTTCCTACTTGATTTACGTTCCTTCTTGATTAACGTACCTATTTGTTTGACGTTCCTACTTGATTAACGTTCCTACTTGATTGACGTTCCTCCTCGATTGACGTTCCTACTTAATGACATTCGTTCTTGGCTGTCGTTCCTGCCCGATTATCGTTTCTCTTTGATTGACGTTCCTCTTCGATTCACGTTCCTACTTGATTGTCGTTTATCCACTACTAAAGACAGTGGATGTATCTTCCAAAATATTGACTGAAGGTCCACTCGATTCTATCTGGTCTTTAAACGATGCTTGAGAGTAACAGTAAAAACGTCAGTATCCATTCTCTTACTTGATGTTGTTGCTAGTAATAAAATAAAAAGCAGAATAGCTCAGGCCAAAATAGCATTTCAGAAAATGAAAAATATCTTATGCAACAAATCTATGTCAATAGGAGTGAAAAAGAGAGTTCATCTGTGCTATATAAAACCAATTCTGACCTATGGAAGCGAATCATGGACAGTAGACAAACAAATGAAAAGACGATTAGAGGCCACACAGAGATTGGATTTCTCAGAAGAATGTTGAAAGTTCCCTGGACAGATAAAAAGACCAATGAGGAGGTTCTCAAAGAGGCCAACACAAAAAGGGAGCTCCTAAAAAACATCAGAAAGAAACAATCAACATTTTTCGAGCACATCATGAGAAGAGGAAAGTTGGAATACTTGGTTACAACTGGTAAAATAAAAGGAAAGAGAGATCGCGGACGACAAAGAGAGAAAATACTGAATACCTTGGTATCGTGACATGGAAAACAGCCAGCAGCAGAACTGATACGATGAACTGTAGATATAAAATTGTGGAAGGACATGATCGCCTACGCCAACCAGTATGGCATATGATGATGATGATGATATAAGCAGTAATGTATCATTGTCTGTTTCAACCCATTCGTGATTTGGATATTAATTTTCTGACATCTCTGTCGGGACTCTTGTCAGAACGACGAGCTTGCGTATTGTGTTGGGTGCTTGTGCAACAGATCATAACAGTAATAACACTATCACACCACAGTGACACTTTGAACATACAAGCTTGATGCCGCAAAACTGGCTATACAGGACAAAAATAACATGCACACGGAGTTGGTGATACTAAATGATGCACTGTTACAATGGAAACAAGAACACCCAAAATATGAGGAGATGGATGGATACAACCAACTATGGAAGAGAGATCAAGTCATCATACTTCGCCCACTCGCTGGCCACAACAAAATGAGAAATCACATGTTTACTCAAAATAGGAGCTACCAATTCCACTGTACCCTGCATAACATGACAACAAAACACATCATTCAGGTCTGCCCCCAGCTTACAGACCTGAGGAGGTCAATGTGGCCTACGCCCTCCACACTGGGAAAGAAATTATACGAGGCATCCGAATTACTGAAGCAGACAACTGCCTCCATAAGAGAGGCCGGAATCCTAGTCTGAATGAACCATGATAGCAGAAGAAGAATATACAAGATGAAGAGCAAGACCTTCAGGGAAAGACCAGAAAGATGCGCGTTGCAAGAGAGCATTGAGTAAACAACACTGGCTACATGCACATGAAGTATATTGTAGCCTGATAGAAGAGGTTCTAAAATGGGATCCTAAAAGTAGATCCTAGAATCATACCCTAAAATCATATCCTAAAATTATAACCTAAAATCATAACCTAAATTAACACCCTATAATCATACCCTAAAATCAGATTCCTGAATTAGATTTTAAAAATTATCCTAAAATAATATCCTAAAATCATACCCTAAAATCATACCATATAATCATACCCTAAAATCACACCCTAAAATCATACCTTAAAATCATACCCTAAAATTATACCATAAAATCATACCCAAAAATCATACCTTAAAATTATACCCTATAATCACACACTAAAATCATACTATAAAATCAGATCCCTAAATTAGATTTTAAAAATTACCCTAAAATAATATCCTAAAATCAGATCCCATAATTAGATCCTAAAATCTTACCATAAAATCAGATCTTAATATCATACCCTAGAGATAAATCCAAAACCGTTTGGCTACAAAGCCTCTACAGTGAGAGAGAAAAGAATATAACCCCTGTTACCTGTCACACATTTCATAAGAGGCGACTAAGGCGATTTAGAATCGTCGTCTGTGGTGTCGAGTAGGATATGAACTTATCCACTTTGTCAACTAAATTTACCGATGCACATTTTGAGAAATGCTGTGACAAATGGTGGAGCTGATATATGATATTCCTGACTGCGATTAAATTTGTCTATGGGTAAAATAGAACAGATCCAAGAATAAAACCTTAAAAACAGATTCTAAAATCAGACAAGTCATCAATCAGGCAATAATAGCACTCAACTTTTTGTGACTGGAGCAACGAATTTTAAAAACCAGGAGAAAAGATGGAAATAAAAAAAATACTATGCAAGAAATCAAACAGAATATTCAACTCAAACGTATTATCAACACTTGCGGCGCGGGAAGGAAGAATCAAGATGGATAGTCTTTATAAACAATAGCCAACTTTGTTAGCGCCAAAACGTTTGTTCAGTAATTAGAAGCGCACACAATCAAGTCAATAAATGACTCCCTGAATAGTCCGACTGATAGTAATGTCAGCTAAAGGCGTGTAATTAAAATTGGCAGTATATAGCATTGTTAATTAAATAAAAGAGGGTGAAAATTCTAGGTAACCTGTGAATGCATTTTGTTCCTTTACTTGCTTTCCTCATTTGCTTATCAGCGTCGAGGGGAGATATAATTTGACGTCTTTTGCTCTTCTGTTGGCTTCTGCTGTTGTTATGCTTCCTAGTGTAGCTAGGAAATATCTATATTTTTCGTTCTCGGCCCTTGAGTCTGGTGATTTTACAATGTTTATTAAACGCTCTTTGTGTTGTGTTTTGGTCTTTCCGTCTTATCGCGTGTCCAAACCATTTTATCTGTTGTTTTTATCTATGTATTCTTTGGCGGGAATTATTTTTAGCTTGTTTTTCTGTTCTTCATTGTTGATCTTATCTCTATGAAAAAATAATGCAAGAATTAGATATATTTATATGCCATGCATGACAGTTTGGAAAGTATGTGTTGAAGATCTAAAGTATGTGTTGAAGATCTAAAGTATGTGTTGAAGATCTAAAATATGTGTTGAAGATCTATGCTCCACATGGAGTTGAAAAAAAAAGATAGTTACTATAGATATATGTTTTACATTGTAGTTTACAAGATTAATTAATGATAATAGAACTATACTCAAAAGGAAAGAGCAACCAAGGTTGTTGAGCTTTACAGAAACATTACGAGAGTCATTTATCGAATGAGGGGTTCGACTGTTAGATTCACGTGATCGCAAGTATTTTATATTCTTTTGGTGCGAATATAATCGGTGCACAGCGCGACATTTGTACTGGACGTGCAGCCATTTTTCTTAGCACGTGAATGAATATGTATATAGGTCGTTGATCTGAAATGAAATATTTCTGCTATCCTAAAGTTTGTCTTCATCTTCAAACTGAACTATTCTGCCACTAAATAAATGTCAGGCTCAGGAGGTCAATGAGATTCTGTTAATTACCACACCTTCCTTCCAGCTGATGCCTTTGTTGGAAGCCCATAGCCAGATTTGTTAGAAGGTTAACATAAAAAAATGGGCCGAAGGGAGTCCGCTCACTGACTTCTGGATCCAACATAGCAACATCACCGTAAAAAGTAAACTAATCACTAACTTAATAGTTTATTTAATTAACTAACTAGTTAGCGGACGGGTTGACTTGTTAGCTAATAAACAATCAAACGATCCATCATCACCATCAAGTACCATGCCCGCTGGCGTAGGTGATCATGTCTCTCCACAACTTTCGAACTCAACAGTTATTTATCATTTCTGTTGTTCACCTTTTGCCAAGCCATTCTCTTAAGCTCTCTGGTATCTTCACTTTGTTTCCCTCTAACCCTTCGTCCTTCAATTTTCACAGTTGTCACTATATATATATATATTAGCATTCCCTTGGATATTCTATCTATCTATCTATTGACCTTTCGAGCCGTAACCGGCCCATAGGGCGTAGACCAAGATACACCTTCTCCTATATGAATTTTTGTTCTAGCAGTTTTCTTTTAAAGATATTTTATCAAATCTCGCCATCTGTCTCTGTTCTGTGCAAGCAGTTCTATCTCATTGAGGGAGCCGATTCCTGCTGCTCTTGCCTCTCTCATCAATGTTCTTCTCAGTGTCTCCCTGGGTCTTCCTCTTTTTCTTTTACCTGTTGTTTCCCATATGAGGGCTTGCTTTGCTATTCGATTATTATCTCTTCTCATCACATGTCCAACGTATGACCATCGTCTTTTCTTTATTACTGAAGATATTAGTGGTTGATTGGCGATTTCTCTAATTTCCTCGTTTGTTTTGAATTCGTTCCATTCTATACCAAGTATTTTCCTTAGACATTTATTTTCGAATGCGTTCAACTTTGTTTCTATATCTCTTGTTGTTTTCCAGCTTTCACACGCATACGTAAGGGTTGATAGTACATTTGATTTGAATAGCCTAAGTTTTGTGTTTGTGCTAATGAGTTTTGATTTCCACAACTTTTCAAGGCTTCTGAAAGACATTGCTGCTTTAGCCAGTCTGATTCTAATTTCTTTGCTCGTATCCCCTTCTCGATCAATGTGACTTCCAAGATAGATGAAGTGATCGATCTCTTCTACTGGTTTGTTTTCCATGTATATTTTGTCACTTGTTGGAATTAAACTTTTCATGACTTTAGTCTTTTCATGATTGACCTCAAGCCCAATTTTGCTGGCTATTGATGATAGTTCATTTGTGTTTTCCTGCATCGTTTTTATCTGATTGCTGATGAGAACTATGTCATCAGCAAAGTCCAGGTCCTCCAAATGGTCTCCTTGTATCCATTCGATGCCTTTATTACCAGTGCAGCATTTCTTCATTATGAAGTCCATAACAATTCCAAATAACAAGGGCGATAAAATACATCCTTGTTTAACCCCAGTTTCTATTGGGAAACATTCGCTCAGTCCTTCCTCTTTTCGAACTGCACATGTGTAACCATCATACATGTCTTTGATAATATTTATGATTTTTGATGGTAAGCCATATTGCTTCAGAATTTTCCACAAAGAATCTCTATGAATACTATCAAATGCTTTTTTGAAGTCGATGAAGTTAAGTACAAAAGGTTTTTGCTTTTCAATGTGTTCCTCCAATATAAGTCGTAGAGTGAAAATGTGGTCAAGACAGCTTCTCCCTTTTCTAAACCCAGCCTGTTCTTCACGCATTACTGTATCTATTGAATCCTTTATTCTATTTAGGATGATTTTACAGAATAATTTTGAGGCAACTGACAAAAGTGTCACGCCTCTCCAATTGTTACAATCTCTAAGATTGACCTTTTTTGGGATCTTAACAATGATTCCTTTTTTCCATTTATGAGGCGTCTTCTCTGTTTTCCAAATGATGTTGAACATTTTTTGGAGATGTATTAAATTATGGCTATCAATTGCCTTGAGGATCTCAGCTGTTAACTTATCCTCTCCAGCAGCCTTGTTATTGGTCATTAGCTTTAAGGTGGTTTCTATTTCACTCAAGGTGAAGTCATCTAAATTTACATCTAATTCTGCTGCTGGTGTTTCAGCTTCAAAATCTATTAAACTGTGAGGTAGTGGACGGTTAAGAATTTCTTTGAAGTGTTCCGCCCAACGGGCTTTTATGTCTGCGCTTGTTGTTAGCATTAATCCAGATTTGTCTAGAATTGGTGTTCCACTGGATGTATAGGTGTTTGTCAGCATCTTTTGTACAGTATAAAGAGTTCTGCTGTCTCCTGTAATTGCAGCTGTCTCTGCTTTCTCTGCCAAGTTGTCTATATAAGCTCTTGTATCTCTTCTTGCCGAACTTTTCACTTTGTTGTCTAATTCTTTGTATGTTGCTTTTGCCAGAACCTTTCCAAGATCTGTCTTTACATTAGTCATGGCTCTCTTCGCTTCTCTTCTTTCTTTGATGTATTTCCATGTGGTGTCTGAGATCCAAGCTCGTTTTTCCATTTTCTTCAGTCCAGCACTTGCTTCTGCTGCTGTCATTAGTATTTTGCTCTGTGA
The DNA here is from genome assembly GCA_032433765.1 of Megaustenia siamemsis. Classification (NCBI taxonomy): domain Eukaryota; kingdom Metazoa; phylum Mollusca; class Gastropoda; order Stylommatophora; family Ariophantidae; genus Megaustenia; species Megaustenia siamemsis. Next base: position 24,318,569 of record JAVIAB010000092.1, on the reverse strand, counting down.
GTCCCACATTTCATTGATATCTAAGTCTATTTCACCAAGTGCTGAATAACAATTACTTAGCTCTATGTTAAACTTTTCCTTTATTGCTTCATCTTTCAGTTTATGACTATCAATTTTATGTGTAATTGACCTCTTCTGTTGGTTTCTAAATTTTAATCTTATTTTCCCAATGCACAGGTTGTGGTCACTATTAACATCAGCACCTCTGTATGCTCTTACATCTATTAATGATGATCTGAATTGTTGTTTAATACATAGGTGGTCAATTTGATTTGATGTTCTATCATCAGGAGATATCCATGTTGTTTTGTGGATATTTTTATGTGGAAATAATGTCCCACCTATAACTAAATTTTCTATTAAACATAATTCTATTAATCTTTCTCCATTCTGACTTGTTGTATTACAGCCTTCTCTCCCCATCACATGTTCCACTCCTGCGTTATCTTGTCCTACTTTGGCGTTGAAGTCTCCCATTACAATTAAAAGATCGTGTTTTGGTATTTTGTTTATAAGTTGTTGCAGTTGGTTATAAAAATCATCCTTAACTTCATCATCAGCTTCGTTAGTAGGCGCATAACATTGAATAATTGAAATTGATATTACATGGCCAAAAATGATGATTGTTTCTTCTTAATATTGGAAATTAGCTCTCTTTCTTTGCTTTGGCCTCTTTTAAAACGTTTTCATTACTCTTCCTTGCTGTCCGTGGTATTCTCAACATTCCTCTGTAGAACCACATTTCTACAGCCTCCAGTAATTTTCTTGCCCGTTGTCCTATATTGTTCCCTATTCACAAACGATTTAATAAACAAATTAACTAACTTACGAACTCACATAACTAATTGTTTAAACAACTAAATAAAACTAATTTAATTAATCGTGTTGAAGTAGCCATCGAATGTAAATACAATGTTATAACAATAATAATCTGGCAAGAACCGTATACCACTGGTTGACTTGACAGTTGAGAAAATATATTTGTAGTACAGTCCTTGCCACATTCTCTCCAGTTAACTTGTCTGAGAAAAGATCTATACCTAGGTCGCTGAGTTTGTGAAATTAATCAAAAATATTATTTCAGTTTCAGCTAATTCCCTCTCTCATCACTCATCCGGTGTCTCATCATCTCACCGCCAAACTCTCCTCTCTCCTTTCTGCGACGTATCACCCTTCTCTGCCTATTACCTCTACTTTGACGTTCCATCAAATCTGTGCATTCTTTTCTCTTACTATTTTCTCTCCTTCTATTCCTCATCACTTTACACATTATCTCTCTTGCCATTCTGTTGTTTTCCTCTTTCACTCCCCTCTTTTCTCACCACCCATTTATCCTCATTTCTTTACCTCGATATTAATTAACACTTTTCTTCCGCCACTAATCTATTCTTTCTATCTAACCACACCAGGCGCTATCTTTTCCTCTCACCAACCTCACACTCCCTTCTTCTCCCAACATTCTTTCACCTAACACTTTCCCCTGTCATAAATATTCTCTCTCTACAACAAATAATCCCCCCGACAACCCCCCTCTAACCTCAACCTGTCCCCTCTTCCCACCCCCCTTCTTCTATCTCTCAATGCTCGTGATGTTTTTCTTCACAAATTCCAAAATCCAACAAACGTTCAGGTTGAGATCCCTGGTGTTGGCCCATCACCCGGATCCTGAAGGAACCAGAACTCGGCGCCTTGATTGAATCAGACGATACATGCAGACGTGATTTCTTGTCCCCCGCCCATAGAAATGCGCGGGAGATATCGACCCCATTTTACGATCCCCTCTCCTATGTTCAAGAGCAACACCAACTGGTATATTTTTGACATCACTCATCTTCATCTCTTAGCCTTTATGATTCACGATGAGAAGTAAATATTCTTTTCCTCTTCTTTTTTACGATATGAAGGGAACAAACTCCAACAGAAAACGCGAAGAGAAGAAAAATAAAGTTTGTTAAGACATATATGGAACATTACAGTAGGAGTATTGTTCTATATTCTCAAGTAAATAGAAATAGAACAAGGATTAACAGGAAAGAGAAAAGATTCAGAAATAGATATCGTGGTGGCAAGGCGGATGTGGAAACTACTATAAAGATTAGCCAATAAGGAAAGCAAATGTAGACGATTTATGGGAAAGGTATATATTTTTCTATGGGCGTTAAGATTAATAATGATGGCAAGATTGTTTTGTTTTGTTAGATGTATTTATCTTTAAAAAAAAAAATGTTATATTTCCACGAGAAATGAGGCACAAGCATTGTAAATAAATTGATACTGGAACTAAAGTGAAATACATTTTTTATCTTTTAGAATATTATAAGAAACTACGAAAAATATTGGGGTGATATAAAGTACATAATAAAAACAGCTAAGAACAGATAAAATAAGACACACAATGTAGCATTTAAATAAATAGCAAATTAATTAAAAATGAGAGCCATCAAGTGTCGCGTGCATGCTTCGTTATTGTACAACGATGGGACGTATACTTGGAACAAGTGCTGTTAATTGGGGCGCAAATATGTTTTGGGGATCCTTGAAATCTGGATATTTAGAAGAATGGAGCGCGTTTAATTAAAATGGGAAAACAGATTCTGGGGAAATATTAAAGGATAAATAATGAAAGTTTTGAAGATCCTTTTCAGACCGTTCTTTTATGTGACGATGGAGTTGGTGAAAGTTCATGTGATTTGTTATAATTTAAATTTAGATTGAATTGATTTGTTGTGATTAGAAGAAGAAATTCTTGTGATTTGATGTCTTTAAATATCATTTTGATATGGTTTATTAACACATATAGCAATTCGGTTGTAAATTCTTATATTGTTAATGGAGATCGTTGTGATTGGAAGTAACTCTTTTCTTTTCACAATCTTGATTGTATATAGTAAGTAAAAAGTAAAGTACCCCCGTCACGCCAAGTGGCGTATAGGGAAATATGGTGTTAGTGACCCTATATTTTACAGATCTTCAGCACATGATTTTTGGGGTAATGTGGTCAGTATTACGCCCGTGCTGCTTTACTTTCCCAGAAAAAAAATCCGGTACCCATTTAAGGCTGGGTGAACCCGGAAGCCGTCGGTTGGGATCGAACCCTACCCCTTGTCCGTGGTAGTCCAGTTCACTAACCACTGAGCTATCGCGGCTCCCTTGATTGTATATGGTTAAATTAATAGAAAGCAAGGTAGACTAATAGAACCGCTACGCATAACAATTGCTATGGAAGGCTCATTCCTGGACTAAGAAACAAGCAAGAACAAGGACTAGCAGCAGATCATCAAATTTGCCTTCCACCCTACGTGCTGTATTTGGCCAGTGAGGAAAGTGGAATGCAATTAAAAACGCGCGAAAGTTACCGTTAATGTGGAGCTGATTGAGACTATGAAAGTAGAATATGGAATATCAGTGATCTTCCTCGCTGTTATTATTTTCTCCAACTCTGAGATTCAGATACCCATTGCTGTGTAGAACGGGCAGTCTAATCGGTAACTTGTTGGGCTTCAAACCAGGAGAACGCGATTTCCAATCTCGGTATAGTCAAAAGTATTTTCTATCTGGGGTGAAACAACAATTCAAACCTGAACACTTCACAGCAACTGCACTAGACATCATCATCATCAAGTACCGGGCCTGCTGGCGTAAGTGATCATGTCTCTCCACAATTTTCGATCTCGACAGTTATCTATCATTGCTGTTGTTGATCTTCTGCCAAGCCATTCTCTTAAGCTGTCTGGTATTTTTTTTCTCTTTGCTTCCCTCTATCTCTTCGTTCCTCAATTTTCCCAGTTGTTACAATATATTCCAGTTGTTCTCTTCTCATTACATGGCCAAAACATGATGATTGTTTCTTCCTAATATTGGAAATTAACTCTATTTTTGCTTTCGCCTCTTTCAGAACGTTTTCTTAGTCGTCCATGGTATTCTCAATATTCTTCTGTAAAACCACATTTCTACAGACTCCAGTGATTTTCTTGTCTGTTATCCTATATGGCGATTCATGATTGTACAAAGAAGTTACGACGGTGGTTTTCTGTTGCCTTCCGTCGGTTTGTTTACGGTTGGCTCCGCTAGCCTTTGACTAAAAAGTCTCACCCACAAGGCAGTGGGGTTGTTTTACTTCGGGGTACCCTTCTTAACCTTTTGCTCTCCTGAGCTTACCTGCAAGGCAGCAGGGCAGCCACAGGTTGTACTGTTTACTGTATACAGTAGCAGGTAAAATTACCTGACCTGACAACTCACTAGACAAGCGATCTCTGGTCCTAGAAGTTTCCTCGGCAGGCCTGAGAATTGGGAAAATGACGTGAAGATAGTTTTTTTTTTTTTTTCAGAAGTAATTTTTTTTTTTCAGAAGTAATTTTTTTTTCAGAAGTAATTTTTTTTTTCAGAAGTAATTTTTTTTTTTTCAGAAGTAATTTTTTTTCAGAAGTAATTTTTTTTTTCAGAAGTAATTTTTTTTTTTCAGAAGTAAATTTTTTTTTTCCATAAGTAAATTAAAAAAAAAAAATTGTTGTATAGCTGAGGGAAGTGTATTAGTGTTAGACTGAACTATTGTTTGAAACTTCTACATATACAATTATTATGTTTGAAACTTCTACACATACAATTATTATGTTTGAAACTTCTACACATAAAATTATTATGTTTGAAGCTTCTACACATAAAATTATTATGTTTCAAACATCTACACATAAAATTATTATGTTTGAAGCTTCTACACATAAAATGATATTGTTGAGCCATCTAGATATAAAAAGATATTGTTGAGACATCTAGATATAAAAAAGATATGGTTGAGACGTCTAGATATAAAAAGATATGGTTGAGACATCTAGATATAAAAAAGACATGGTTGAGGCATCTAGATATAAAAAAGATATTGTTGAGACATCTAGATATAAAAAGATATTGTTGAGACATCTAGATATAAAAAGATGTTGTTGAGACATCTAGATATAAAAAGATATGGTTGAGACGTCTAGATATAAAAAGATATGGTTGAGACATCTAGATATAAAAAAGATATATTTGAGGCATCTAGATATAAAAATATATTATTGAGACATCTAGATATAGAAAGATATGGTTGAGACATCTAGATATAAAAAAAGATATGGTTGAGACATCTAGATATAAAAAAAGATATGGTTGAGGCATCTATATATAAAAAGATATTGTTGAGACATCTAGATATAAAAAAGATGTTGTTGAGACATCTAGATATAAAAAGATATTGTTGAGACATCAAGATATAACAATATATTGTTGAGACATCTAGATATAAAAAAAGATATGGTTGAGACATCTAGAGATAAAAAAGATATGGTTTAGGCATCTAGATATAAAAAGATATTATTGAGACATCTAGATATAAAAATATATTGTTGAGACATCTAGATATAAAAAGATATTGTAAAGACATCTAGATATAAAAAGATATTGTTGAGACATCAAGATATAAAAATATATTGTTGAGACATGTAGATATAAAACAGAAAACAATACTCATGTTGTCCATTATTTAATCCTCGTATGCTCATGTTGTGCATTATTTAATCCTCGTATGCTCATGTGTCTCCATTATAATCTTTTCAGGCATTCACGTGGAAACCATCTGGTAAAAGAAAACAAGGAAGACCAAGAGAATCGTTACGCATAATAATTACTAGGGAAGGCTCCATGGGACTAATAAACAACCAAGAACTACCAGAACTAGCAGCAAATTGTTAATCGTGGAGAACTATAAATTACACCACATGTGCCATCTTCCACCCGAGAGGAAAATGAATGAATGAAAATTATAATCTTCGTGTCTATACATTTATAGCATAATCTTCGTTTATCTACTGAAGGGAGGTCAAAAAGTAATGCACACCAATTTTTTTCTCGGAAACTATTCGGGCAAAATGTGTGAAATTTTCACAGATTGTAGCTGAACATCCCCTTTACACTACATATTTTTCAACATAATCTCCGTCCAAGCGTATTGCCTTACGCCAACGCGAAACTAGGTCATGAATGCCTCGTTTGTACCAAGTTTTGTCCTGCTCGCGTAGCCATTTTTTAACTGCACGGATCACATCCTCATCATTGTCAAAGTGTGTCCCACGCAGGAATTTTTTGAGTGGTCCAAACAGATGGAAATCTGAGGGAGCCAGATCAGGGCTGTAAGGAGGATGGGGCAGTACAGCCCAACCAAATTTGTTGATTGCTTCCCGTGTTACCAGTCTTGTGTGAGGGCGTGCATTGTCATGTTGAAGCAACAAATCTGCAGATGGCTTATTAGGCCGAACTCTGTGGAACCGATTTTTGAGTTTTGTCAGTGTATTGATGTAAGCTGTCGAGTTGATTGTCTCACCTCTTGTCATTACATCAACAAGAATCACACCATCAATGTCCCAGAAGACAGTGATCATCACCTGATGATGGAGATGTTTTGAATTTTTTTTCATTTTGGTGACTGCGGATGATGCCATTCCATTGACTGCATTTTTGTTTCAGGCTCATAATAATGTGCCCACGTTTCGTCACCGGTAACAATTTTTGACAAAAACATTTCTCCTTCAACACCGAAACGCTCCAACAATTCAGAACAGAATGTTTTCCTTTGAACTCTGTGATCATTTGTTAGGCACCGAGGAACCCATCGAGCGCAAATCTTTGAATATCCGAGAGTTTTAAAAATTGCGATTGCACTTCCCTTGCTGACTGTAAGCTGCAACGCCAATTGCTGACTAGTGATACGCCTATCCTTACGAATAATGGCATCAGCCCGGTTTAACATGTCTGTGCTGGTAGCCGAGGCAACACGTCCAGAACGCGGTAAATCATGCAGCTCCACTCGTACACTTTCTGCAGCTTTAATTCTCTGAACCCAGCGACTAACTGTGCTCCTATCGACTGCAGAACATTTGTACACTGCACACAGTCGTTTATGAATGTTTGCCACAGTTTCTTGTTCCGCAACCAGAAATTCTATGACAATTCGCTGTTTGTAACGGACATTGTTGACAAGCTCCAATTTAACGGTTCATAGATTGCGTAATATTTTTCAGAATACTGTGCAATTTGGTGCACATAATTGGAACATGTCATATTCCAAGTGTGCAAAATTTCATATTCCTATCTTTATTATTAGCCGATAAAAAAATTGGTGTGCATTACTTTTTGACCTCCCTACGTAGATAGTAAAAAAAAAAAAGTAAAGAGCCCCCGTCACGCCAAGTGGCGTATAGGGAATATGGTGTTCATCATCATCAAGTACCGAGCCGGCTGGCGTAGGTGATCATGTCTCTCCACAGCTTTCGATCTCGACAGCTATCTATCATTGCTGTTGTTGACCTTCTGCCAAGCCATTCTCTTAAGCTGTCTGTTATATTGTTTCTCTTTCTTTCCCTCTATCTCTTCGTCCCTCAATTTTTACTGTTGTTACAATATATTCCAGTTGTTCTCTTCTCATTACAAGGCCAAAAAATGATAATTGTTTCTTCCTAATTTTGGAAATTAGCTCTCTTTTTGCTTTGACCTCTCTCAGAACATTTTCATTACTCTTCTTAGCTGTCCATGGTATTCTCAACATTCTTCTGTAAAACCACATTTCTACAGACTCCAGTGATTATCTTGCCTGTTGTTCTATTGTCCATGATTCGCTTCCATATGTTAAGACTGGCTCCACGTAACATTTAAGAACTCTTTTTCTTGTTTCTCTTGTCAAAAATGGATTGCATAGTATCAAAATTTTGATTATTTCTTGGTACTTGACTTTGTCAAATGCCTTGGTATAATCTTTGAAACATAGGTATAGATCTGTTTTCACCTCTATGGCTCTTTCTACTAAAGATCTTATGATATATATGGCATTGCTCGTTCCTTTACCTCCAACAAAACCACACTGTTCATTGCTAATTTCCTGGACTGAATTTGTTTCGCACTCTTCGCATGATGATTCTTAGTAATAGCTTAGTCATATGACTCATAAGGCTTATTGTGCGATGATAGTTGCATTCAATCGCACCCGATTTCTTTGGTAGGGCTATGAATATTGATGTGAGCATGTCGTCTGGTATATATCCGCTGTTGTAAATATCATTCAATATTTTTGTTATTATTTCTATTCCAAAATCACCCATGGCTTCAATCTCTTCTTTAGTCTTCTGGTCCAGGAGCTTTTCCTGCTTTCATATTGCGCAAGGCATCTTCCACTTCTTCTCTGAGTATTTCTGGTCCTTCTCCATTATCCTTAACATTTACTTCTGTTCGTTCATCTTTATAAAGATCTTTAATGTATTCTATCCATCGTTCCCTTATGCTTTCTTGATCAATCAACAGTTCTCTTTCCTTTGATCTTAAACATCCAGTTTTTGATTGCGTTTTTCTTCCTGTTAATTCCTCAATTGTTTGTATATAGGTTTAGCATCTCTTTTGTGTTGCATTTCAATCTCTTTGCATCTTTCTTTTAGCCATGCTTCTTTTGCTTCATTGCATTTTATTACAATTTCTTTATTTAATCTCTTATACTCATATTTATTTTCTTTATTTCTTCTTCTTGTATCCATTAGCTGCAAAATGTCATCTGTCATCCATTTCTTTCTTGAATTTGTCCTCACTGGTGGTATGAACTCTTTTGATGTTTATTGCATTGATTCTTTTAGCATTTGCCACTGTTCATCAATGCTTTGTATCTTCTCTATTGCATTGTACCGGGTCTGAATTATGATTTTATATTTGTCTTGCAGCTTCTTGTCTGATTTTAGTAAATCTAAATTTAACTTGATGTTAACTGAGGCTCGTTTTGTTGTTTTTAATTTCACTCTAAGCTTTCCCACAACTGGTACATGATCACTATTGCAATCTGCCCCTGGTTTAGTTTTCGCACACACCAGACTGTTTCTAAATCTATTGCTTATCATAATGTAATCAATTTGATTACGTGCGTTGTCTCCTGGGCTTTTCCATGTCCACAGACGTCTTGGATGTTCCTTAAACCAGGTGTTTCCTATCATCATGTTGTGTGTTCTTGCCCAGTCAATAATTTCTCACCTCTTTCATTCCTCTCGCCTAAGCCATAATGACCAACTACTTCCTCAACTCTTTCCTTTCCTACTTTTGCGTTAAAATCCCATAGAACTATGGTGTTTTCATGTGGTTTGCATTTATGAAGTGCCTCATTTAACTCGTTGTAAAATTTATCAATTGTGATATAAAAAACAGGTAGGGTTCGATCCCAACCGACGTCTTCCGGGTTCACCCAGCCTTAAAATGGTACCGGAATTATTTCTGGGAAAGTAAAGCGTCACGGGCGTAATACCGATCACATTACCCCAAAATTCACATGCTGAAGGTCTGTAAAATTTATGGTCACTAACACCATACCATAAATTTTACAGACCTTCAGCATGTGAATTTTTGGGTAATGTGGTCGGTATTACGCCCGTGCCGCTTTACTTTCCCAGAAATAAATCCGGTATCCATTTAAGGCTGGGTGAACCCGGAAGACGTCGGTTGGGATCGAACCCTACCTCTTGTCCTTTGTAGTCCAGTTCACTAACCACTGAGCTATCGCGACTCTCGTTTAACTAGATATCTCAGTCATAATTTGTGCTTAAGTGTTTCAGTCACAATCTTGGTAGCATGTCTAGATGTCTTAGTCATAGTTTTAGTATATTTAAATGTTTTAGTCATAGTTTTAGTATGTAAAGATGTTTCAGTCATACGTATAGCATATCTAGATGTCTTAGTCATAGTTTTACTATGTCTAGATGTCTCATTCATATGTACAGTAGTTCTAAATGTCTTAGTCATAGTTTTAGTATGTTTAAATATCTCGACACAATCTCTTTATATCTAGATGTCTCAACAATATCTCTTTATATCTAGATTTCTCAACAATATATTTTTATATCTAGATGTCTCAACAATATCTCTCTATATCTAGATGTCTCAACAATATCTTTTTATATCTAGATGTCTCAACAATATCTTTTTATATCTAGATGTCTCAACAATATCTCTTTATATCTAGATGTCTCAACAATATCTCTTTATATCTCGATGTCTCAACAGTGTCTCTTTATATCTAGATGTCTCAACAATATCTTTTTATGTCTAAAAGTTTCAAACATAATATTTTTATGTGTAGAATTTCAAACAATATATTTTTTTTTATGTCTGGAAGTCTCAAACATAATCTTTTTATGTCTAGATGTCCCAAACATAAACTTAATATTTCTAGATGTTTCCCCACAGCTCATCGTGTGTATTAACTTTCCCCTACATTCTCTGTCTTGAATTTATTGCACTCTTATGTCTTTATATCTTCTTCACATTATTTGCGTGCCTGAATTTAACGTTTCAGTTGCATACTTCATATTTCCAGATATTTCTTATTATTTTACATATTTCATGTTTCCATCACATTCTTTCTATTGTGCAAATATCATAATAAATAAATTATTGCGAACGAACATAAATACATTCAGAAAACGGCTAGTCAGCATAACAAGATGATGTCTCTTATGTGAACCCGCAGGGGACGAGAATATTATGGAGGTTTTCTCTAAACGAAAACAAAGCAATAAATAAAGTAAAACTTTAATTGCTGAAACAAAATGATGGAGCTGTCTTGAATGATTCATACAAATATAATTTTGTCAATAAAGAATCAGATAAATGTTCTACTGAGGACAAGTGTTCAAGATGATTATTGTTATGCGAGACATTAAGAAAAACGCAGAAGAGAAGAACGAAAAGTGTTTGTGCTTTGTGCTTGTGAGATCTGGAGATGAGACTGGAGAAAATGTTGCAAGAACTGTACTACAAATACATTGTCTTGTATGTCAAGTCAACCAATGGTATTTGGTATTTGCAGATTATTATTGTTATAAAAATGTGTTACATTCGATGGCTACTTCAAAACGATTAGTTAAATTAGTTTTATTTAATTATTTAAACAATTAATTATGTGAGTTTAATAAATTGGTTATTTTTTTCTTTTTTAAACACACTATGTTTACGGTATTTCCTTCTTCTGCGTCCACCCGCTAGAACGCTGGGTGGACGTAGATAAGGTGTATCATAGATGCGATATTTGTATTTGTCGTGTTAACTGTGCTCTACAAGGTGATAGGAAGGGAAGCAGGTGATGGTGTGATTTTTGTGGTGCCTGGAGAATAAAGACTGCATAACTCAGTAGAGTCGCCGTGTGGTGTGCATATACAAGGTTTTTATTTCATTTGAATAGAGAACTTAATTTAATTTAATTTCGTTTAATTGATTGGAAAAGACAGTCCACATAACCACCCGCTTCCCTATACCTGTATACATGTTACTTAATTATATTGTAAAATAAAGAAATAAATGTAATGAAATATAAATAAACAGTGACTCTACTTGGAGTTTATAAAGAAATATACTAAAGCGAGAGTTGAGTACAGTACATCAATGCTAAATCACCGACAAGGGACTTCGTCCCGATTTGAGTCAAATTATAATCATATGTTTTGTGTTCAAATGAACTCTTAACATTTGAAAATGAATAAGATAAAGCTCCATACCGATGCCAGGCAACATTCGTGGAGCACATATTTCAACTATAATTTAAATCACATTTTAATTTAATAAGTGGTGGTAGTAGTAGTAATAATAGTTGTAGTAGTAGTAGTTGTAGTAGTAGTAGTAGTTGTAGTAATAGTAGTAGCAGTAGTTGTAGTAGTAGTAGTAGTGGTAGTAGTGGTAGTAGTAGTTGTGGTAGTAGTAGTAGTAGTGGTAGTAGTAGTAGTAGTAGTAGTAGCAGTTGTAGTAATAGTAGTAGCAGTAGTTGTAGTAGTAGTAGTTGTAGTAGTAGTAGTAGTAGTAGTAGTAGCAGTAGTGGTGGTGGTGGAGGTGGTGGTGGTGGTAGCAATAGCAGTTAAAGTAGTAGCACAGAAAATTAATTTTTCTTAGATTACACATTAAATATATATGTTTACAGCGTCCATCGATATTCTTTGTGCTTTTGTTGCTAATAAATAATAACATTTTAACCTCCATCATCGTCATGACAGCCATACATTTCAAAGCACACAGTCGGTCGAGTGGAATTAGTGTGTATTTGTGATCTTCAGTATTATAGGTTATTACGGTATACATCTGATTGCATCTTGAGATAAAGCTGACGTTTCTAATCTGATTGCATTAGTAAAGTCGTGGCTGATGACAAAATTGTAAAGTCGTGGCTGAGGACAAATTAGTAAAGTAAAGTAGTGGCTGATGACAAATTAGTAAAGTCGTGACTAATGACACCATTAGTAAAGTTGTGACTAATGACAAATTAGTAAAGTCGTGGCTAATGACAAATTAGTAAAGTCGTGGCTGATGACAAATTACTAAAGTCGTGGCTGATGACAAATTACTAAAGTCGTGGCTGATGACAAATTAGTTAAGTCGTGACAGATGACAAATTAGTAAAGTCGTGGCTGATGACAAATTAGTAATTTTTTTTCAGATGACAAATTAGTAAAGTCGTGGCTGATGACAAATTAGTAAAGTCGTGGCTGATGACAAATTAGTAAAGTTGTGGCTGATGACAAATTCGTAAAGTCGTGGGAGATGACAAATTAGTAAAGTCGTGGCTGATGACAAATTAGTAAAGTTGTCGCTGATGACAAGTTAGTAAAGTCGTGGCAGATGACAAATTAGTAAAGTCGTGGCTGATGACAAATTAGTAAATTTGTTGCTGATGACAAACTAGTAAAGTCGTTGCTAATGACAAATTAGTAATTTTGTTGCTGATGACAAATTAGTAAAGTCGTGGCTGATAACAAATGAGTAAAGTCGTGGCTGATGACAAATTAGTAAATTTTGTTGCTGATGATAAGTTAGTAAAGTCGTTGCTGATGACAAATTAGTAATTTTGTTGCTGATGACAAATTGCTAAATTTTTTGCTGATGACAAATGAGTAAAGTCGTTGCTGATGACAAATTAGTAATTTTGTTTATGAAGACAAATTAGTAAAGTCGTGGGTGATGACAAACGAGTAAAGTCATGGCTGATGACAAATTAGTAAAGTTGTTGCTGATGACAAATTAGTACATTTGTTGCTGATGACAAATTAGTAAATTTGTTGCTGATGACAAATTAGTAAATTTGTTGCTAATGACAAACTAGTAAAGTCGTTGCTGATGACAAATTAGTAATTTTGTTGCTGATGATAAATTAATAAATTTGTTGCTGATGGCAAATTAGTAATTTTGTTACTGATGACAAATTAGTAAAATCGTCGCTCATGACAAATTAGTAATATTGTTGCCGATGACAAATTAGTAAAGTCGTTGCTGATGACAAATTAGTAATTTTGTTGCTGATGACAAATTAGTAAAGTCTTGACTAATGACAAATAAGAAAAGTCGTTGATGATTACAAATTAGTAAAGTCGTGACTGGTGACAAATTATGAAGTTGTGACTGATGACAAATTAGTAAAATCGTGACTGATGACAAATTAAACCAATTGTGGCTGATGATAAATCAGTAAAGTCGTGGCTGGTGACAAATCAGTAAAGTCGTGACTGATGACAAATTAGTAAAGTTGTGGCAGATGACAAATTAGTAAAGTTGTGACTGATGATAAATTAGTAAAGTCGTGGCTGATGACAAATTTGTAAAGTTGTGATTGATGAATAATTAGTAAAGTTGTGGCTGATGACAAATTAGTTAAGTCGTGGCTGATGACAAATCAGTAAAGTCGTGCTGATGACCAATTTGTAAAGCCGTGGCTGATGACAAATCAGCAAAGTCGTGGCTGATGACAAATTAGTAAAGTTGTTGCTATTGAGAAATTAGTAAAGTCGTTGCTGTTGAAATATCATTAAAGTCGTCGATGTCCTAACATCATCAGGCGCTATACATTTAAATACTATGACGATCATCATTTCCAGGATGACGTGAACATCCGGGCAATATGGTGGATAGGTGGCAGGAACCATTGAAGACTATGTCCGAAAAGTGTTCCTTGTTGCAGTTTCCTCATATTCCAAGTCCGGCTTGTTTCAGCAGCTACTGAGCTAAGTGCTCTGTGCACACCGTGAGCTGTGCGTTTCATCCGTTTTGATCATGTTCCGATATTCCAATTGTTTATGATGAATGTTGATATCGTATGACAGGGAACAGTTGGCCGTGTTCACTTTTTGTGCGGTTTCGCCTTATGTCTTTTGGCGTGTGCTGAGACTGCTATGATGGGGACTACAGCTACTTTTCTTTGTTTGGGAGATGAGTTAGTAATTCGGATGATTCCACTGGCACGGGCGGTTGAGCAATTATGGATTTTAATTTGTCTGCAATGATACTGGGGCCTTCCATAACCAAATAACCACTAAAGTAGTGGCTGATGACAAATTTGTAAAGTCATGGCTGATGACAAAAATTAGTAAAGTCGTGACTGATGACAAATCAGTAACGTCGTGACTGATGACAAATCAGTAAAGTGGTGATTGATGACACATTAGTAAAGTCGTGGCTGATGACAAATCAGTAAAGTTGTGGCTGATGACAAATTAGTAAAGTTGTGACTGATGACAAATTAGTAAAGTCGAGGCTGATGATAAATTAGTAAAGTCGTGACTGATGACAAATTAGTAAAGTCGTGGCTGATGACAAATTAGTAAAGTTGTGACGGATGACAAATTAGTAAAGTCGTGGCTGATGGTAAATTAGTAAAGTCGTGACTGATGACAAATTAGTACTGCTCTTGCTTCTCCGAGATCTCCGTCCCAGCTCAGCAGCGAGGACTAATGAAAGTTCATAAACAATCGATTATCACACAGACAGGTTTGTCTTTTTGTGGAGGGAATCGAACACATATCCTCAGTATTGTTCCTAATCTACATCTATTAGATGTATTTCATAGATGAACGATTTATCTTGACGGCTTTTATAAGCCAATTCTGACGTCAGTTATATGTGAATGCTCATCTTTTAAACTTCTCCAACTAATTCTTTTCGATGAACTAGCAGATTGTTTAGGTACTTCCTGTAGAATGATGCCCAATCAAAATATTTATAGAAAGATAATAGTAAAATTATATGAAGAAAAAGAAATGTATACATTTCTTTTGTATATACAGAATGACGGTCAATTGTATAATATACATAGTGATAAATGGTTAAAATATGATTGAATTATAAAGATGGTTATCAAAATAAAGAAAGTTTATAAATAAAAATAACAAGATTGTTAGATTGTTGTCCGTGCATAGTGTATACAATGTTTGACTTAACATTAAACAACGTGAACAAAATATATAACAGAGACACAAAACTGTCAATGTAACGGTGCTTCAACGCTGAAATCGTTGTGGTCATCGGGAATGATCTAGTTCAGTTTATGAACACTGTCGATAACAAGGATAATTATTACTGTATACATGAAGGGCATCGACAACTTCGATTTATCTACT
>JAVIAB010000092.1:24295641-24298141 GCA_032433765.1 Megaustenia siamemsis | reverse complement strand
ATGACAGCAAGTAGCGGGGTGTAACGTACACTTCTACCAGGTGTGATGACAGCAAGTAGCGGGGTGTAACGTACACTTCTACAAGGTATGATGACAGCAAGTAGCGGGGTGTAACGTACACTTCTACCAGGTATGATGACAGCAAGTAGCCGGGTGTAACGTACACTTCTACAAGGTATGATGACAGCAAGTAGCGGGGTGTAAGGTACACTTCTACCAGGTATGATGACAGCAAGTAGCGGGGTGTAACGTACACTTCTACCAGGTATGATGACAGCAAGTAGCGGGGTGTAACGTACACTTCTACAAGGTATGATGACAGCAAGTAGCGGGGTGTAAGGTATACTTCTACCAGGTATGATGACAGCAAGTAGCCGGGTGTAACGTACACTTCTACAAGGTATGATGACAGCAAGTAGCCGGGTGTAACGTACACTTCTACCAGGTATGATGACAGCAAGTAGCGGGGTGTAAGGTACACTTCTACCAGGTATGATGACAGCAAGTAGCCGGGTGTAACGTACACTTCTACCAGGTATGATGACAGCAAGTAGCGGGGTGTAACGTACACTTCTACAAGGTATGATGACAGCAAGTAACCGGGTGTAACGTACACTTCTACAAGGTATGATGACAGCAAGTAGCGGGGTGTAACGTACACTTCTACAAGGTATGATGACAGCAAGTAGTGGGGTGTAACGTACACTTCTACAAGGTATGATGACAGCAAGTAGTGGGGTGTAAGGTACACTTCTACAAGGTATGATGACAGCAAGTAGCGGGGTGTAACGTACACTTCTACAAGGTATAATGACAGCAAGTAGCGGGGTGTAAGGTACACTTCTACAAGGTATGATGACAGCAAGTAGCGGGGTGTAAGGTACACTTCTACAAGGTATGATGACAGCAAGTAGCGGGGTGTAAGGTACACTTCTACAAGTTATGATGACAGCAAGTAGCCGGGTGTAACGTACACTTCTACAAGGTATGATGACAGCAAGTAGTGGGGTGTAACGTACACTTCTACAAGGTATGATGACAGGAAGTAGCCGGGTGTAACGTACACTTCTACAAGGTATGATGACAGCAAGTAGTGGGGTGTAACGTACACTTCTACAAGGTATGATGACAGGAAGTAGCCGGGTGTAACGTACACTTCTACAAGGTATGATGACAGCAAGTAGCGGGGTGTAACGTACACTTCTACAAGGTATGATGACAGCAAGTAGCCGGGTGTAACTTACACTTCTACGAGGTATGATGACAGCAAGTAGCCGGGTGTAACGTACACTTCTACAAGGTATGATGACAGCAAGTAGTGGGGTGTAACGTACACTTCTACAAGGTATGATGACAGCAAGTAGCGGGGTGTAACGTACACTTCTACAAGGTATGATGACAGCAAGTAGCGGGGTGTAACGTACAATACATACAAGGTATGATGACAGCAAGTAGCGGGGTGTAACGTACACTTCTACAAGGTATGATGACAGCAAGTAGCGGGGTGTAACGTACAATACACACAAGGTATGATGACAGCAAGTTGCCGGGTGTAACGTACACTTCTACAAGGTATGATGACAGCAAATAGCCGGGAGTAACGTACACTTCTACAAGGTATGATGACAGCAAGTAGCGGGGTGTAACGTACACTTCTACAAGGTATGATGACAGCAAGTAGCGGGGTGTAACGTACACTTCTACAAGGTATGATGACAGCAAGTAGCGGGGTGTAACGTACAATACATACAAGGTATGATGACAGCAAGTAGCCGGGTGTAACGTACACTTCTACAAGGTATGATGACAGCAAGTAGCGGGGTGTAACGTACACTTCTACAAGGTGTGATTACAGCAAGTAGCGGGGTGTAAGGTACACTTCTACAAGGTATGATGACAGCAAGTAGCGGTGTGTAAGGTACACTTCTACAAGGTATGATGACAGCAAGTAGCGTGGTGTAACGTACACTTCTACAAGGTATGATGACAGCAAGTAGCCGGGTGTAACGTACACTTCTACAAGGTATGATGACAGCAAGTAGCGGGGTGTAACGTACACTTCTACCAGGTATGATGACAGCAAGTAGCGGGGTGTAACGTACAATACATAGAAGGTATGATGACAGCAAGTAGCCGGGTGTAACGTACACTTCTACAAGGTATGATGACAGCAAGTAGCGGGGTGTAACGTACAATACATACAAGGTATGATGACAGCAAGTAGCGGGGTATAACGTACACTTCTACAAGGTATGATGACAGCTTTACATAAAAGGAACACAACAAAAAACCGACGTTTCAGCCTACATGCGACCTTTCTCTGAAAACGAGAACACAAACAAACAACGAAATAAAGATAAACTCTACTACATCTAGGATGAGCGAGAAATACAACATAAGAGATTGAAAGCTGGCGTAGTAGTGGGCGTGGACAGATAAATATTGATTGTTTTATATATTCTGTCAGCAACGGCATAACAAACACTATAGAGACAACTGT
>JAVIAB010000092.1:24205641-24290641 GCA_032433765.1 Megaustenia siamemsis | reverse complement strand
TACAGCGTTGAGCCGCTCACGTTACAACATTAGTGACGTGTTAAAACAATATAAACGAGGAAACGAAGGCGGCTTTGTTACTGAACAGGTTATTTGTTCTAGTATACCTGTAGTCGATGTTGGTGGTGCATTTTGAGCTAGGAGTTCTAGCTCCGCCTGTCCGTTATTAATGTAAAAACCATGGACGTATCCACAATACAAACAATGCTAAACTTCGAGCTTTCTACTTGAACTAGTTCTATTGTGATGAAAGAAGAACATATTGCTCGGGGGAAAACTATGGGGTCCTATTTACTCCTTCCTTCCTTGCAGGCAACGAAAGTTTTGCAAACTGATGACTTCCGTGATACTCTGTTTCTGAATACATCAAACTCCCTATTAGGCATTTTATTTTACTTGTTGCGTATTTACTTTTAAATTCTGTCAATCTAAAATTGTAGACTGACCAACTTCAGTCGCATTAGTCGAGTGCTGTCAAAACTGTACGTAGCTCTCCCGTGTCTACGCAACGGTTCTCCATCAGTGGTGCCTTCAAGGCCAGCGCGTCCATTTTTTTGGTTTTGTTTCCATAACACGAACCCACGCATGACCATTGTAATAACTGGAAACACAAGAGGTTCACTGTGAATGCAGCCTCTCTTTTATTGTTCGTGATGAAGAGGTCACATTACGATAATAGCATAGAAGGTGAGCTATATGTTTAGGCTCATGTTGAAAGAACGTACAAAGAGCTTGACCTAATCAAATTCAGTGTACATCACTTCATAAGAACTTGGTAGACTTGAAAGGACGAAAATTGAGAGCCATGCTGTGGATAGCACCAGTAAAAGGAACAATTAGATTGAGATCTTTTGTTGTGACCTAAACAAAGCGATAGATTGGCACACCTCTCACATGTGATTAAGAGTTATCAATGACGTATGATGATTATTATAGAAAGAGTGAGCCGAGAATGGTGTCCCAGGAGATAATCTGTTCAATAATTTTCACACACGTGAAAGTGATGCAGTTGTTTAATATAAAAGAATATGAGAGAAGGTCTGAAATTAAGATTTATACTTTCTGCTAGAATAAAAGGTAAAATCGTAGTCGAACATTACATGGCTTCAATTATAGTATATCTCTATAGTTTATTATGAAGAGCTGCGATAGCTCAGTGGTTAGTGAACTAGACTAGAAAGGACAAGAGGTAGGGTTTGATCCCAACCGACGGCTTCCAGGTTCTTCTTCTTCTTCTTCTTCCTTTCAGCTCCACGTGGAGCTTAAGTCTTCAACAAACACTTTCCAAGTTGTTCTGTTTCTTGCCATTCTTTTAAGATCATTCCATATCTTCCCCATCATCTTCATCTCCGCTTCTGTCTGTCTTCTCCAAAAATCTCTTGATCTTCCTCTTTGTCTTTTCCTTTTGGGGATTCCATAAAAAAGCCTGTTGTGTAATACTCTCAGCTGGCTTCCGCAGTGTGTGTCCTATCCAGCGCCATCATCTTCGCTGTATCACTTTATCCACTGTTATTTGATTGGTACATTTCCATAATTCTATGTTAGTGATTTTGTCCTGCCATTTCCATCCTTTCATTCTGCGTAAGCATCCATTAATGAAAGTCTGTATCTTCATGATTGTCAATTGTGTTTTTCACCATGTTTCACAGCCATATAATAGGACTGACTTAACATTGGAGTTGAACATTTTTATTTTTGTTTTTGTTTAATAAACCAGACATCTACAATGTTGCCGTTTTAATGCAAAACTTTAATTACATTTATTGACCATAATAAAGGGAAACGCGATAGCTCAGTGGTTAGTGAATTGAATTACTAACATAAGAGCGGGTTCTATCCTGATCGACGGCTTCCAGGTTCACCCAGTCTTAATGGGTACCGGATTTTTTTCTGGGGAAGTAGAGCGGCACGGGCGTAATACCGACCACATTACCCCAAAAATCATGTACTGAAGGTCTGTAAAATTGATGGTCACTAACACCATGTTCCCTATACGCCACTTTGCATGACGCGGGGCTCTTTACTTTTTATTATAATGAAATTTGGGGGAGTTCCGTCAGACTAGCATTGGCGTTTCAAGAAAGCAAGCAATGTTATAACGTTACACTCTCAGTCTATCCTTCTTGGGCTGCATTGTTATGTATCTTTAAAGGCTCCGAAGCCTTGAGGGGCCTAAAATCTAGTGGAATATCTGAAGTTTTTGACAACAACAAAATTGTCAGAGAGCGCATAAAACCCATAGGCTTATAGGAGATCTGGTATTAGTGATAATATCTTCTAGTCTGTACCAAGGTTTATTTTTAGAGTTTTCACGACTTTCTTCTCTCCATTTACTCTGGTGTATTTAGTTGGGATATTACTTCCATATCGTCCGTTTGACTTTGACTGCATAATTTCATACTTTCTGTTTCAAGAGTCCCTCTTTTGTCAAAAATGGCTACCTGATGTCTTTGTTTGCGGTTTCGCAACATTTGGTTTCTTTTACATGTGGCAGGTTGTTAGCAAGGATATGTTTTACAAACCAGAAGCCTACACCTTTCACGTTTTCTATCTTTCTTTTTTGCGTTCACCTGGTGACCACTATATATGAATGGATTGTCCTCTTCATCATCCACCCTTAAAAGGACGTTAATTTGGCGTAGATCCATTATGTTGTGGTTTGCAGTAGAACCTGTAATATTTTCGCCTTTCGGCCTCATGTATCCGACTTCAGCATAGTATATTCGAGTACAGAGTTGCCTTCTCTTTTTCATGCCTACCCGCTCGGCCAATATGTTCTAGTTAGTCTGTTACTAGAAGCACCGTGAAGAAGTAGAATATAGGCGTCCCTGTTTTTTTTTTTACCCGTTTAGCTAGGATGATCCCTTGGTAGTATTATTGTCATTAGAACGACTCTTGGGGATATGGGCACACAGGCTCTTCTACAAATTCGTGGTGTAGATATGTCAGAGGAGCAAAATTGTACAGATACTCTATTTGTAAAGTTGTAATGCATAAAACATCATTTTATAGTAGAACATATATTGGCTTATAATGTTGCATGGCATCACAATATGATCGGTCATGGCTAAGGTCGTCAGAGCTAGCTCATGCCAACTTTCACATTTTAAATCCAAAGTTTTTAATTATACTCTAGATGAAGCAGATAATATAGATGGTCGGAGAGACCTTTTTCTTAGCCTCAGCCCCAAAAGGGCCCCAAGGGGATTGATTGATTGATAAATCACCCATGCGGCTACCGGGGCCCTATCACAGTCAGGTAAGAAAAGAACAGAAGCCACTGTCACCTGGCACATGTCGTAAGATGCGACTACCATGGTTAAGGTCATAGTCTTTGTCGGTGCTACGGATTTCGTGCATTTAAGCAAAATCCATCTTCAGTGCTTTCACAAGTGTGTGGCGAGCGTACTAATCCCGGTGTACGTACTGAGGAGGGGATCACGCCACCATGAAGTTGTTCGTTGTGCAATGAAGATTGTCTGTCTACTTAAACAGATTAATTAATGACAGCGCCAGTGTTAGCGCTTTGGTTTGACTGTCGTTATTTAATCCAAAACAGACACTCGTCACTATACTCAATTTAAAAAAATGGTTCTGGCTCCCTGCGTTGAGGAAGATACAGAGAGAAGAAGCACTGGGCTGCGGCTTTCTCAAATGATATGCATGGCTTAATATACTTTACCTACATTTGATATCGCCCGTGCGCTACCGGGGCCCGAAAGGGGAGTAAAGAATAGTGGCGCTGTACCCTACCAGGCATGTTCGTAAGAGGCGAGAAAGGAGGGTGGGCATGGGACTGGCTATCCCATACTGTAAAAAAAAATAAGCCGAAAAAACTTCACAAACATGGAAAAAGTGTTTGTTGAAGACCTATGCTTCACTGGGAGCTAAAAAGGTAGAAGAAGACATATGATATATTCTGCTGCTAGATACTATTTACGTGATAAAGATACATATATTTTGTGATTTACAACAAAGTCTGCACTAACTTTTACTACTTTACTATTACAAATCTGTATTTGCTGAAATATATCGTTGCCAGGAGTAGCTGAACAATTTTTAGCACTTTTATATCAGTGATTTGTGATTTCTTCAAACAAGCGAAGCTTAGAGAAATATGAAAGTCAGCAAGTCAGCGATCAAAATCATGTCTGAGCTTTTTGGCGAGTACGTTCAGTGTCGGATTACTGATTTCAAGAATACAAATTCATCTTGTTCACAAATTCCCAGTCCATCTGAAAGGAATGATGTAATGTCTGCACGCCACAAATAGTTCATGTAGCTCATTGGCTATACACACTTTATATACATTCCGTCCTTATCCGCTCCGCTGAGTCTGACTTCATCTCTCTCTCTCTCTCTCTCTCTCTCTCTCTCTCTCATATATATATATATATATATATATATATATATATATATATATAAATATATACATATATATTCTATACACACAATATATATGGCTGAAAAAAAAATAAGGAAAGAAGAGACACAGGAAAACTGAAAGAAACAATACGAGATAGTTAAAGAAAAAGACTTCATAAAAGGTCAACATCAGAGTCACTAAATTATGATAAATGAACATTGTGGACCTACACGATCCCCAACGCCAGTGGGCATACAACTTTACGGTGACGATGATATTCGGTGGTTGTGCACTCTATGCCGACCACGCCTATCTGGGTTTAATTATCAGATTTTTGCGAATACCTTTTTTACGTATCGACACCTCACCGTGGTTCGCTCAGCCTCAACAGGTTTTTTTTTTTTTTTGGACGGGGAAAGGGGGGGGGAGGGAATGTTGGCCATGATACTGACTGTATAACCTAAAAGAAACATGTCCTTGGTCATTGAAAAATATGAGCGCTAACATAATACCTCATACAGATACGTGTTAGTTGATTTACCTTTCTGTGTTTTTGTAACCTGTGGAATATTTTTTTTTTAGTAACAGATTCTTCTTCTTCTTCTATCCTCTCTCCAATGCCATTGGCGTTGAGGGGAGATGCAATCTGCGATTCTTTGCTTTTCTATTGTCCTTTTCTAGTGCTATTCCTCCTAGTGATTCTAGTATTCCCTTTATCCATCTCTTTCTCGGTCTTCCTCGGTATCCCTCCTAGTGACAGGTTGTTACAAGGATATGTTTAATAAACCAGACGTCTACAATTTTGCCATTTGAATGCAAAACTTTAATTGCATTTATTGACTATAATAAACGTAATGCACAAGTATATGACGGAGTATGGAGGCTAGGGAAGGTGGAAAGTTATGAGCGCGTTATTCACCAGGTTTCGTATTGATTACTCACATCTGGCGTTTGTTTTTTTTTCGGATCAATCAGGCTTCGGGGTTCACTCAGCCTCTAAAAATTGGTAACAGATATATTTTTTTGGGTAAAAAATTGAGGGCAGTCTGACGTGGTACCGACTACGTAGCTCTAACAACGTGCCTTTAATCAATGCAACCATGGGCACTTTCACCAAATGTATGCTTCCCATCAAAAAAACTAATGTGTATCTCCCCTCATGACAACATATGTGTGTCTCCCCTCATGAAAACTAATGTTTGTCTCCCCTCATGACAACTAATGTTTGTCTTCCCTCATAAAAACTAATGTTTGTCTCCCCTCATGACAACTAATATTTGTCTCCCCTCATGACAACTAATGTTTGCCTCCACTCATGACAACTAATGTTTGTCTTCCCTAATGACAACTAATATGTGTCTCCTCTCATGACAACTAATGTGTATCTCCCCTCATGACAACTAATGTTTGTCTCTCCTCATGACAATTAATGTGCATCTCCCCTCATGACAACTAATGTTTGTCTCCCCTCATGAAAACTAATGTGTGTTTCTTCCCTCATGACAACTAATGTTTGTCTCCCCTCATGACAACTAATGTTTGTCTCCCCTCATGACAATTAATGTGCATCTCCCCTCATGACAACTAATGTTTGTCTCCCCTCATGACAACTAATGTGTGTTTCTTCCCTCAGGACAACTAATGTTTGTATCCCCTCATGACAACTAATGTACGTCTCCCCTCATGACAACTAATGTTTGTTTCTCTTCATGATAACTAATGTGTATCTCCTCTCATGATAACTAATGTTTGTCTCCCCCTCATGACAACTAATGTTTGTCTGCCCTCATGACAACTAATGTTTGTCTCCCCTCATGACAACTAATGTGTGTCTCCCCTCATAACAACTAATGTGTGTCTCCCCTCATGACAACTAATGTTTGTCTCCCCCTCATGACAACTAATGTTTGTCTCCCCTCATAACAACTAATGTGTGTCTCTCATCATGACAACTAATGTGTGTTTCCCCTCATGACAACTAATGCTTGTCTCCCCCTCATGACAACTAATGTTTGTCTCCCCTCATAACAACTAATATGTGTCTCCCCTGATGACAACTAATGTGTGTCTCCCCTCATGACAACTAATGTTTGTCTCACCTCATGGCAACTAATGTTTGTCTCCCCTCATAACAACTAATGTTTGTCTCCCCTCATGACAACTAATGTTTGTCTCCCCTCATAACAACTAATGTGTGTCTCCCCTCATTACAACTAATGTTTGTCTCCCCTCATAACAACTAATGTATGTCTCCCCTCATGACAACTAATGTTTGTCTCCTCTCATGAGAACTAATGTTTGTCTCCCTTCATGACAACTATTGTTTGTCTCCCGTCATGACAACTAATGTGTCTCCCCTTATGACAACTAATGTTTGTCTCCCCTCATAACAACTAATGTGTCTCCCCTCATCACAACTAATGTGTGTCTCCCCTCATGACACTAATGTTTGTCTCCCCTCATAACAACTAATATGTGTCTCCGCTCATGACAACTAATGTGTGTCTCCCCTCATGACAACTAATGTGTGTCTCCCCTCATGACAACTAATGTTTGTCTCCCCTCATAACAACTAATGTGTGTCTCCCCTCATGACAACTAATGTTTGTCTCCTCTCATGACAACTAATGTTTGTCTCCTTTCATGACAACTAATGTTTGTCTCCCCTCATAACAACTAATGTGTGTCTCCCCTCATGACAACTAATGTTTGTATACCCTCATGACAACTAATGTTTGTCTCCCAATATCACATCTAATGTGTGTCTCCCCTCATGACAACTAATGTGTGTCTCCCCTCATGACAACTAATGTTTGTCTCCCCTCATGAGAACTAATGTTTGTCTCCCCTCATGAAACCAAATGTGTGTCTCCCCTCATAACAACTAATGTGTGTCTCCCCTCATGACAACTAATGTTTGTCTCCCCTCATAACATATAATGTGTGTCTCCCCTCATGACAACTAATGTGTGTCTTCCCTCATGACAACTAATATGTGTCTTCCCTCATGACAACTAATGTGTGTCTCCCCTCATGACAACTAATGTGTTTCTCCCCTCATGACAACTAATGTGTGTCTCCCCACATGACAACTAATGTGTGTCTCCCCTCATGACAACTAATGTGTGTCTCCCCTCATGACAACTAATGTGTGTCTCCCCTCATGACAACTAATGTGTATCTCCCCTCATGACAACTAATGTGTGTCTCCCCTCATGACAACTAATGTGTGTCTCCCCTCATGACAACTAATTTGTGTCTCCCCTCATGATAACTAATGTGTGTCTCCCCACATGACAACTAATGTGTGTCTCCCCTCATGACAACTAAGGTTTGTCTCCCCTCATGACAACTAATGTGTGTCTCCCCACATGACAACTAATGTGTGTCTCCCCTCATGACAACTAAGGTTTGTCTCCCCTCATGACAACTAATGTGTGTCTCCCCTCATGACAACTAATGTTTGTCTCCCCTCATGACAACTAATGTGTGTCTCCCCTCATAACATATAATGTGTGTCTCCCCTCATGACAACTAATGTGTGTCTCCCCACCAGACAACTAATGTTTTCCCCTCCCCCCCAAAAAATAAATCTGAAAGCATTACTGTTACGTCTGGCAACAAACAGGAACTCTTTATCTACTGTAATATCCACCAAGATAAATATGTCACCAATAATGGAAATTCGTATCTACTGTAATATCCACCAAGATAAATATGTCACCAATAATGGAAATTCGTATCTACTGTAATATCCACCAAGATAAATATGTCACCAATAATAGAAATTCGTACCTACTGTAATATCCACCAAGATAAATATGTCACCAATAATGGAAATTCGTATCTACTGTAATATCCACCAAGATAAATATGTCACCAATAATAGAAATTCGTATCTTCTGTAATATTCCCAATGGTATAAATGTCAATAACAATAGGAACTATGTCATTTTGTCACGCCGAAGCAAGGATCTACTCTCTTGAACTCAAAATCTCGAAGCAAACACTTCCGGTATGAACCGCCGCATCAAGTGCCACGCCCATTTCGGTCAAACACGATTACCCGTACTGTGTCATTCAGATTTCGTTTCGTGTAAACTATATTTCAACTTTTAAGTTAGCTTTTTTTCACATTGCTTTCTGTAGTTTCCTCACTAAAGAGCTACTTCTTCCTTTCCACGCGAGATATTTACTAAAAAAAAGTCGAATGATAGGATGTTTTTTTCTTCATTTTTAACAACGTTTTTTTCACAAAGACCTATCAGTGGTTTTCGGCGACAAAAATCGGATTATGGAAATGGCAGCGAATAATAGTTATTCTAATCTTCTTTATTTTCTCTTTTCACTGATACCTAAAAGATGTCGTGGTTTATCATTTGTCGTTCTTGAGCTGCTCGAAATGTCTGAATTAATGATTTTCTTTTTTTGTTACATGTCTCTTTCTTTGTTGTTACATGCCTCTGTCACTGCATCTATCCATCTTCTTCTGGGTCTTCCTCTTGGTCTTTTTCCATGCATTCTCGAGAAGAACGCCCTTGATGGTGATTGGTGAGGATTCATTCTGACCAGGTGGTCAAAGCATTTAAGTTGTTGTTGTTCTATATATTCTTGGCAGGGTTTTGTTCCTACCATTTTTCTTATTGATTCATTTGGTATTCTATCTCTTATAAACACTAAATTTAGGTTTCTGTCATATTCTCTTGTTTTTTCATATAGTTGTCTCAATGTAAATATAGCATCAGTACAGCTTTTGCCTTTTCTGAATCCGAATTGATTGTTACTTAATTGAGGCTCTATTATGTATCTTACTCTCCTCTCCAATATTTTAGCAAACATTTTACCAACTTGACTCAGTAGGGATATTCCTCTGTACATTTCACACTCCCTTTTGCTGTTGTCGTTGACGACATAAGAAGCCAGTAAATTGATTATTGTTATTGTTTCAAATAACGATAGTAACTAAGTGTAGCTACCAACAACAGGAGCAATGATTTGAGTGATTTAGATCTGATACAAGATTACATGGAACAGGAACACTATGTTTGTGGATAACAATAGGGAAAGTTATCTTTTAGCGACGTCAACAAAACTGTCATGGCTGCTTGAAGACATGTTGCTAATTGTATTTTTTCCATAAAAAAATAATTCATATTGGATTACTTTGACCCAATATTTATGTTGATAAGTTGACAATTATGGTCTCAGTTGTAAATTTTAACTTTTTTTGACATTTATTCCCCATTTTTCTTTCTATACGCCTTGCAGCATCTATCTATTGGTAAAATCGAATTCCTTGTGTAATTATCTACAAATTAATATGCAATTTGTTATGTGTTAGATACAAAGAAAGCATGTAGATTGATATTTAAAATCATACTATCCATGATAATCTTTGTTTCTGAAATCTGTTCCATTGTTTTGATAATAAAAACTTCTATACAAAGTGTATACTACGTGTTTCTATCATGCTTAGGGCACATTCTTTAAACGCAAAAAGAGCTATTGTCTAATGTGTTAGTTATCGCTGACATAAATTATGTAAATTTATTGCCAAGATGTTATATGTGCATTTAGCATTGACTATGTATCAATATATTGATACATAGCAAAAAGACAGAAGTAATGGTAACAACAAAGAAAGAGACATCACCTGTGTGCAAAATAATGACAAGTGGAACAATATTAAAACAGGTAAATGAATTTAAATATTTGGGAACTTTATTAACCTCAGACGTAAGATGTACAAAAGAGGAGAGATACAGAATGGCTCAGGCAAAAGCAGCTTTCCAAAAAAATGAGGAAGATACTATGCAATCCATTTTTGACAATAGCAACAAGAAAAAGAGTTCTTAAATGTTATGTAGAGCCAGTCTTAACATAAGGATGTGAATCATGGACAATAGGACAACAGAAAAGAAAATCACTGGAGTCTGTAGAAATGTGGTTTTACAGAAGAATGTTGAGAATACCATGGACAGCTAAGAAGAGTAATGAAAATGTTCTGAAAGAGGTCAAAGCAAAAAGAGAGTTAATTTACAATATTAGGAAGAGACAATCATCATTTTTTGGCTATGTAATGAGAAGAGAACAACTGGAATATATTATAACAACTGGAAAAATTGAGGGACGAAGAGATAGAGGGAAGCAAAGAGAAGAAATACCAGACAGCTTAAGAGAATGGCTTGGCAGAAGGTCAACAACAGAAATGATAAAGAACTGCCGAGATCGTAAGTTGTGGAGAGACATGACCATCTACGCCAGCAGGTCCGGTACTTGATGATGGTGATGTATCAAGAGCCCTATGTTTGTGTATTTTATGAATTTACCAGGATGATTTCAAAGTGATTATATTCTAATTAGGGGGCCTCAATAACCTAGTTGGGGAACCACCCGACTAGGCAACCAACGTTTGTACAAACCCGTTACCCGTGTTCGACTCCCGCTGGAAACAGTGTGAGTTGTACTCATGGTTGGAAAAGATACCCTCGCGGTCGACCCAAGCGCTGGCAGAAAAGGGTGCCAGGGTAGCACTACTCTGAAAAGGTGAGCAATGCCGCCTCGCATCGTGACTTTCGATGCTTGAAGCAACACTGTCTAGAAGTCTCCGAACACTTCTGGATAGACGGCCGAGCACATATGGGTGAAGACTCGCGTGCTAAGACGCCGATTCAAGACTCGTACTTTACCTTGACCTTTATATTCTAGTACAGAGATCCTCAACTATGTGGATTGTCATCTCGATTTAAAAAATGCGTTTCTCCATTAATCCACTCACATACCACAATATTAACGGTTCTGTATATTCTTCTATATCAGAAAACTAATCTCACTCTGCACGTCACTGAGAGTCCAATCAGGCAGAAAAGAAAGCGTTAGCCAGAAAAAGACCAGATAAATGTGTTAAAAATGCGACAAAAGAGAAACTATATTAAAAAAGTTAAAGGCATACATTACAAATTAACCATTTTTACCACCTTTGGCGTCATTGTGTTAAGATAATCAGCGTACAACATCATCAAAATATCAATAGCCCTGAAAGCAGGAAGTGACTAGAAAGTAACAATAAGCCCAGCAGGCAGAAGACAGTATAAAAAAATCATTGTCAAGACTAGAACAGGTTGCCCCAAAAATCATTGAACAGCTGAGAAAAGCCGACTCATATTATAAATCTGACAAAGAGGCGGCGAGAAGTTGTGTTAACTTTCCCACTGTGACGAAAGGAATGATTGATTTACCAGCGTCAGTTGTATCCGGCAGAGATAAAGAACGCCTACCTGTACAGGCATGAGCGTGAATCACTTGATCACAGAGATGAAACAAATAATCTCACAGGAAACTCACAATTTTAGAGGACAGTCTCATTTAGAGAAGGTTCCAATTCCCGCCATTAAAAGATTTGTTGAACCTCGCGTTGTGTCCCATTGAAGGTTTGTCAGATCAGCAAATGTTAAAGTCCTTGATAAAATGTAAGAAAGTTGTTACCAGTTTGTGAACCACTAAAATAAAGGAAGGAATTGAATAACTGCTTAGTTAGACAACTAACAGTTAGTTAGAATTGAGTACTTATTTAGGTTGGTTAGTCAACTGTCAGTTAGTTAGAATTGAGTACTTAATAAGGTTAGTTAGTCAACTATCAGTTAGTTAGAATTGAGTACTTATTTAGGTTAGTTAGTCAACTATCAGTTAGTTAGAATTGAGTACTTATTTAGGTTAGTTAGTCAACTATCAGTTAGTTAGATTTTGAGTAGTTATTAAGGTTGGTTAGTCAACTATCAGTTAGTTAGAATTTAGTAGTTATTTAGGTTGGTTAGTCAACTATCAGTTAGTTAGAATTTAGTAGTTATTTAGGTTGGTTAGTCAACTATCAGTTAGTTAGAATTTAGTAGTTATTAAGGTTGGTTAATCAACTATCAGTTAGTTAGAATTTAGTAGTTATTAAGGTTGGTTAGTCAACTATCAGTTAGTTAGAATTTAGTAGTTATTTAGGTTGGTTAGTCAACTATCAGTTAGACAACTATCAGTTAGTTAGTCAACTATCATTTAGTTAGTCAAATATCAGTTAGTTAGTCAACTATCATTTAGTTAGTCAACTATCATTTAGTTAGTCACCTTTCATTTAATTAGTCAACTATCATTTAGTTAGTCAACTATCACTTAGTCAACAATCATTTAGCTAGTCAACTATCAGTTAGTTAGTCAGCTATCATTTAGTTAGTCAACTATCATTTAGTTAATCAACTATCAGTTAGTTAGTCAATCATCATTTAGTTAGTCAACTATCAGTTAGTTAGTCAACTATCATTTAGTTAGTCAACTATCATTTAGTTAGTCAACTATCAATTATTTAGTCAACTATCAGTTAGTTAGTCAACAATCATTTAGTTAGTCAACTATCATTTAGTTAGTCAACTATCAGTTAGTCAACTATCATTTAGTTAGTCAACTATCAGTTAGTCAACTATCAACTACTCAACTATCATTTAGTTAGTCAACTATCAGTTAGTCAACTATCATTTAGTTAGTCAACTATCAGTTAGTCAACTATCAGTTAGTCAACTATCAACTACTCAACTATCATTTAGTTAGTCAACTATCAGTTAATCAACTATCATTTAGTTAGTCAACTATCAGTTAGTTAACTATCAATTAGTCAACTATCATTTAGTTAGTCAACTATATTTAGTTAATTATCAATAAGTCAACTATCAGTTAGTCAACTATCAGTTAGTTAGTATTAAATAGTTAGGTTAGTTAGCAACGTTCATTTAGTTTGTCAACTATCAGTTAGTCAACTATCAGTTAGTCAGCTATCAGTTAGTCAACTATCATTTATTTAGTGAACTCAGTTTGTCAACTATCATTTAGTTAGTCAACTATTATTTTGTTAGTCAACTATCAGTTAGTCAACTGTCATTTAGTTAGTCAACTATTATTATTTTAGTCAACTACCAGTTAGTCAACTATCAGTTAGTCAACTATTATTTTGTTAGTCAACTATCATTTAGTTAGTCAACTATTATTTTGTTAGTCAACTATTAGTTAGTCAACTATTATTTTGTTAGTCAAATACCAGTTAGTCAACTATCAGTTAGTCAACTATTATTTAGTTAGTCATATATTATTTTGTTAGTAAACTACCAGTTAGTCAACTATCAGTTAGTCAACTATCATTTAGTTAGTCAACTATCATTTAGTTAGTCAACTATCATTTTGTTAGTCAACTATCATTTAGTTAGTAACTATCAGTTATTTAGTCAACAATCATTTCAACTATCAGTTAGTGAACTATCATTTAGTTAGTCAACTATCATTTAGTTAGTCAAGTATCATTTAGTTAGTTAACTATCATTTAGTTGGTCAACTATCAGTTAGTTGGTCAACTATCAGTTAGTTAGTCAACTATCAGTTAGTTAGCCAACTATCAGTTAGTTGGTCAACTATCAGTTAGTTAGTAAACTATCAGTTAGTTAGCCAACTATCAGTTATTTAGTACATGTATTTAATTGTTAGTTAGGTTGGTTAGTTATCTGTTAATTAAATAATAAATGAGAATATTAGGTAATTTTTTTTTAGTTGGTTATTTAATACATTGGTAATTAGTTTGTTAATTTGTTGTTTCTCTAATTTGAGATTGGAGAACCAAAGCTATAACTAGTAATTACGCGTCGACTGCACTGGTTCATGCAGGTCCTGTTCCGAAATCTGAAATCTCTGGCAGGCCTCAAAATTAAGATAAATGCTGTACAGCTATTTTTAATTATTTAGTTCAAACGTTCTTCTTTAAATCAAATAGGGTTGCTACTTTAGTTGATTAGTTGTTATTTAAAATTAATTAATTTTTAGTTTGTAAGTTATTTACTATCGATTGCTTTTGGTTTTATTTCGTTAGTTAGCTATACTTTAAAACTCAGTTAACGAAAGGTTAATTAGTTTCATATTTAGTATTTTAATTACCGTGTAAGTTAATACGTTTTTAATTATTTATTTATTAAATTAGCTATTTAACTAGGTGTTTAACTTTGTCATACACTTTGTTACGTACATAATGAGCTAACTATTCAGTTGGTTAGTTAGTATATCATTGGGCTAGTTACTTACATCTTTAGTTGCAGACGGATATAATTTTACTCGGGGTGGGAGTAAAGATGTTCCACACATGGCGTAAAGTGAATATGATAGTTGCTGAAGTTGATCGCAGGTTAAACACTAAGAACATCTCCTCAATTTCTTTAGTCGTATCTTTCAATCACTAACCTCAGCAATTCCTTCACTTGTATCTTTCAATCACTCGCCTTAACAATTCCCTCAAACATTTCTTTCAATCATTGACCTCAACAAACCCCTCAGTCGTGTCTTTCAATCACTTACCTCAACAATTCCTTTACTTGTATCTTTCAATCACTCGCCTTAACAATTCCCTCAACCACATCTTTCAATCACTCACCTCAGCAATTTCCTCGACCATATTTTTCAATCATTCACCTCAACAATATCTTCAAAAAAATATTACCCCAGATCCCTAATTACTGCCATCTCCTGATTTAGAGAATCTTCACTTCTTCGTTCCAAAAACGAGTATATATTAAGCTTATCACGGCTCCTTTGTCCAAATAAATGCTTCAAACAAAAAAAAGTGCCACTACTTAAAGCTGGTCTGTCATTCATTCAATGGATGCCGTCTCCACATCGAAGGTTGGCTGTCATGGAGCTCTATTTTACTCTGTCTCGTGTCCTGATAGTGCACGTTGTCATAGTTTGACCTGTCCAACTTCTCATATAATCACTCCACTTTAATCTTAGCATTCTTCTGCCTCGTACCTTCCCTTCCAAGATAAATGTTAAAAGGGTATAATGTTTCTTGACATATCCACACAATTTATGTTGTCTTTTTTTCGAATTGTGTTAAGTTATTCACTATTTTCATATTCAACTGCTTCAGAGCTTCCCTGTTTGTCTTCTTTTCCTTCCACACAATTCATCTCATTTTCCCATTAAAAGACTTCAATCTTCTGCTCTGTTTTCTTATTTAATGTCCACGTTTCTTCACCATACATGAAAGTCGAGTAAATATAGCATTTTGCTATTGGTATTTTAGTTCTGATGTTATTTGCTTTGATGTCAGTATATCTTTTAATGCTGTTAAAATTGTTTTTTGCCATTCCTATTCTTTTGTTGATTTATTACTTACATTTACCATGATTTGTTAATGATGTCTCCAAGATAGCTATATTATTTAACTATTCCTTATTCTTTCCCATGTACTTAATTATCTCCTTGCATATTTTGCGTCTTTTCACTGCTAACAATAATAGTTTGAGTCTAACTAATATTTATTTCCAATCTATATTCTTTGCTTGCCTTGTTTATTTTATTCACCAATTGTTGTAAAGTATCATAAAGTAAGTAAGTAAAGTACCCCCGTCACGCCAAGTGGCGTATAGGTAATATGGTGTTAGTGATCATACATTTTACTGACCTTCGGCACATGCTTTTTGGGGTAATGAGGTCAGTATTACGCCCGTGCCGCTTTACTTTACCAGAAAAAATCCGGTACCCATTAAAGGCTGGGTGAACCCGGAGCCGTCGGTTGGGATCGAACCCTACCTCTTGTCCTTTGTAGTCCAGTTCACTAACCACTTAGCTATAGCGGCTCCTATGAAGTATCATGCGTTGTCTATATCATTGAACAGATCTGTGATAATTACTCTGCCAGAAATACCTAGGACTGTTATCATCTCTGTCTGATTGTTGTCTGGCCTTACACCGTTTCCATTGATCATTGTATTTGTAGCTTTTTCAGCTTCAGATTTTAAGATTTTGTAACCTGACATACACCTTATGATTGGTTTCTTATCTATTTTATCTTCAGACAGTTCTGCTATGTCTCCTGCCATCTGTTGTTTATATCTTTAGTGTCTGTTAACATTTCTTCTTTTCTGTTTACAATACATTCCCCATGTGAAGCTTGTTAAATCTTGTTGGTCATTCTTTTTGTTTATGTATACATCTCTTTTAAACTTTGTTTCTTTTGCATAGTTCCTGCTGTCTCTCAGCTCTCATCTCATTTCTGAATGTGAAAGTAGTTTCAAATAGATCCAAGCCGATTTGATATCTCTACATAATCCACACAGTTGAACGCATTTATAAAAGTGGCAGCGATGCTGGCATTAACAACCACAAGAAGTATATGTGAATGCATTCATAAAATTGGCAGCGACGTCAGGCACTAGCGACCACAAGAAGTCTATGTGAAAACATTCATAAAATTGGCAGCGATACCAGACACTAGCGACCACAAGAAGTCTATGTGAAAACATTCATAAAATTGGCAGCGATACCAGACACTAGCGACCACAAGAAGTCTATGTGAAAACATTCATAAAATTGGCAGCGATGCTAGACACTAGCGACCACAAGAAGTCTATGTGAAAACATTCATAAAATTGGCAGCGATGCTAGACACTAGCGACCACAAGAAGTCTATGTGAAAACATTCATAAAATTGGCAGCGATACCAGACACTAGCGACCACAAGAAGTCTATGTGAAAACATTCATAAAATTGGCAGCGATGCTAGACACTAGCGACCACAAGGAGTCTATGTGAAAACATTCATAAAATTGGCAGCGATGCTAGACACTAGCGACCACAAGAAGTCTATGTGAAAACATTCATAAAATTGGCAGCGATGCTAGACACTAGCGACCACAAGGAGTCTATGTGAAAACATTCATAAAATTGGCAGCGATGCTAGACACTAGCGACTACGACAAGTCTAAGCCATTCTGTTGAAGGAACACAGCAGAACCAACCTTGGTACACAGAAATCATTAACTGGCTTCTAATGAAAGCAAACAAAGCATCAGTATAACGAACGGACTAACAAGTCTGTGGCTGAGAAGAGCGTGTCTGACTAAAAGACGGCATGAGCTAAACCACAGCCATATTTTGTATTAATAAGGCCCGCGAACTGAAAGGAATGACCAAAATTTTGTGACGCTTTCACCTTTGGGCGATTGTGGGTAAAATGACGTCCTCAGCCCGCTGATCTTAGTAAAACTCTAGATGGAAGTGGTTAAACTATACGTGTGTGTGTGTGTGTGCGCGCGCGCGCGCACGTTTACTGTTTCTTTTATGGAATCGATTCAGAGGAAGAGGTATGTTTACAGCACTCGGAAAAAATGACAAATAATCAACAACAGAAAAAAAACCCAAAGAACAATATATGGTCCGAAGCAGGATCGAACCCTTACTCCTTGGCACAGCGCCTTGCCACGAAAAGCCAAACGCTAGGGAACACTGCCAACTCGGCTAACTTTTATGGAAGCTTTTTGTACTTTATGAGTAATTACATCTGACAGAGACGAGCATGTCTGTCCAAACATATCAATCTCTAATATTCATTATTAATTTACAGCGGCTACGTTTTCTCAATTAGCACAAAGTTACAAGTAAATAGAATACTTCCATTCAACAACTGTGACTCAAATGTACTGGCACTTCTTGTTGTATCAAAATGTTACATGTCCGAATACTCGTCCCTCTGATCCAATGCTCTGAACGGCTTGTCCACCAGTGCTTTCTTTTGTTTGATGAGTTATGCATTTTTCCTGTTCTATTTAAACAACCTATTGTTTCGTAGCGAAGCTTTGCGTTACAATACAACTTTTTAAATTTCCCAAGGCACATTCCGCGGTGGACATTCTGTTTGACTGAGCTGTCATAGACTTACAATGGATAACTCTCAGACAGCGAAACAGCAATAGTTTTGATTGGAGTGAATAGACACCAGAACAAATACCCCGGCGGGAATTTGTAGAAAGAGCTGAAAGTCAGTGCTGTGAAGTAAAGAATTCATGGAGAAATGCTGACTTCTGCAAACGTAATTGGAGTCCTACATTTTCTTCTTCTGTTTATTTTCATTCTTATTTCTTCTGTTTCTTTTCATTCTTATTTCTTCTGTTTCTTTTCATTCTTATTTCTTCTGTTTCTTTTCATTCTTATTTCTTCTTCTGGTTCTTTTTATTCTTATTTCTTCTTCTGTTTCTTTTCATTCTTATTTCTTCTGTTTCTTATCATTCTTATTTCTTCTTCTGTTTCTTTTCATTCTTATTTCTTCTTCTGTTTCTTTTCATTCTTATTTCTTCTGTTTCTTTTCATTCTTATTTCTTCTTCTGTTTCTTTTCATTCTTATTTCTTCTGTTTCTTTTCATTCTTATTTCTTCTGTTTCTTTTCATTCTTATTTCTTCTTCTGTTTCTTTTTATTCTTAGTTCTTCTTCTCCTTCTGCTTCCTCCACTTTTTTTTTCGTTCTCTTCCTCCTTTCCTTCTGTTTTTTTTCTCTCTTATCCCTTCTTTTCTTCCTCCCCCTATCGTCTTTCGCTTCCTCTCATTTTTCTTCTTCCTCCTCTTTTTCTACTTCTTCTTCTTAATATATATTTATTTTCCTCTCCTTTTTCTTCTTTCTCTTTCTCCTCTTTTTCTACTTCTTCTTCATCTTATTTATTTTCCTCTCCGTTTTCTTCTTTCTTTTCCTCCCCTTCTTTCTCCCCTTTTTCTTTCTCTTCCTTCCTTTCTACCCTGTTCTATTCCTCCCCGTCTTCTGCTTCTTCTTCTATATCACTTGCTTCTTTATTATTATTATGACTCGTTCGTTTTCAGATGGCCGCGTATGCTGATGCTTTTGTTGGTATCACGACAGTGACATGTGGATAATCATTTCCATTAGTATTTTCGTGGATGAAAATTAGTTGCATGCTGCTTATTCAGTCGCTATTGCACAATGGTTGGGGTCATTTATTATCAAGTTATCATTAATCGATATATACTTCTGTTTGTCGAACGTGATGGCCGATATCTACAATTTGAAAACTAGGTAATCTAGAGGTAGTACGTCGGGCTTACGATAGTAAGGACGCGGGTTCAAAACCCACCAGAAGCGGTGGTGATTTAAAAAAAAAATTATTATCAATGTCATCATGTGTCATATCCGCAACATTAGTTGGCTACCATGGAGCGTCATTCTGCTCTATCTCTTGCTTTGATGGTGGAGGCTGTCATAGGCTGATTTGTTCACCTGTTGATGTTACCCGTCTATGTTAGTCTTGGTCTGCCTCTTTTACCTTGTATTTTCCCCTCCAAGATTACTTTTAGTATACTGTTGTGTCTTTTAACACGGCTCAAAAATCGCATTTGTCTTTTTCAAAATTATTTCAAATTAATTTTCTTAATGACCTTACCTTCCCCGGATCTCTTGGGTAATAAGATTCGATGTCTAGCTCTCTTGTATAACGGCAATAAAGAGAAGGTCTTCTATGCATTCGCGCACGTTAAAGGTCCATGTAAATTTAACATATAAAAGAGTGGACCATAAACATGGCCGTTGACTGGGACACATTTTTCAGAAGAAACCTAGCCACACCGTGGTTCCTAGTGGAGCATAAACCTACCCACACCATGTTCCTACTGGAGCATAAACCTACCCCCACCATGGTTCCTAGTGAAGCATAAACCTAGCCACACCGTAGTTCCTAGTGAAGCATAAACCTAGCCACACCGTAGTTCCCAGTGGAGTATAAACCTAGCCACACCGTGGTTCCTAGTGGAGCATAAACCTACCCACACCATGTTCCTACTGGAGCATAAACCTACCCACACCATGGTTCCTAGTGAAGCATAAACCTAGCCACACCGTAGTTCCCAGTGGAGTATAAACCTAGCCACACCGTGGTTCCTAGTGGAGCATAAACCTACCTAAAGAGTTCGTGCACGCGGACCAGTATTCTCAGTCTTGTCTTTTTGGCCTCTCTCTCTCTCTCTCTCTCTCTCTCTCCTCTCTCTCTCTCTCTCTCTCTCTCTCTCTCTCTCTCTCTCTTAAAGCACATCAGAAGCATCAAAGTCATGATTTTCACGATGCCTCCATTCTTCTCAACCATGTGCCAAATTCTGGGCTTGTTGACATTTCTACTCGGTTGTGTATTTCAAATCATCAATCCTTGTTTTTTTTTAAATATAAATATATTTAAGCGATTCTCAAATGGGGTTAAAAAAAAAACACAAGATGTACTGATGCTCCTATTCACCTTAAAACAGCTAGCAGAAAAGACGACAGAACACAATCAAAATGCTTTCATTGACCAGGAGAAACAAGAGCATAAACAGAGATCAACTATGAGGGATGATAATAATATACGGAGTAAACCAACATCTAACCAACCTAATTAAAAGTCTCTACATCAACAGCAGCTGCACAATCAGAACAGCATCAGGCTACACACCACTCTTCGAACGTAGTTCAGGTGTAAGACATGGGTGAGTACTAACCCCCTGCCCCCTCTCCCCCAACCACCCCACTGTTTATTACATACATGGACTATATCTGCAAGCTAGCAAACCCATCGAGATAAAGGAGATCAACGAGCTTCCATCTGCAGACGATCATGCACTAATACATAGATAAATAGAAAACCTACAAGAACACTTAAATAGACTCAACAGCACAGGCACAAAATACAACATGAAAATCAACAAAACAGAAGTAATTAATATTGAAAAAGAGCAATAGTCAACATAACTATAGACGGCAGAGAACTACAAGTAGAGGAATTTAAATACCAAAGAAGTCTAGTGACAAACGACAATTCACAAACAGCAAAAATAGACTCAAGATGCAAAAAAGCTTGTCAAATGATTGGACAGCTATCACTACTATTGTCCAACAATGAAATAACTCTAAAGACAAAACAGGCATTCCACTATACTATCTTCATCTCATCGTTGTGTTACCAATGTTAGTTCTGGACCCTAGATGCTAGAACTGTAAGAAAATTAACCTTTACTGAGATGAAGTGTGTTAGACGAATGACAGAAAACAGCCTGAGAGATAAATTCTGAAATGAAGAACTGAGAAAAGAAAGCTAGTAATAGCCCCCGCCATAGAATATATAAAGAAAAAACAGATAAAATGGTTTGGCCGCGTGACAATGCAGAAAGATCAAAACACAA
This sequence comes from Megaustenia siamemsis, assembly GCA_032433765.1. Classification (NCBI taxonomy): domain Eukaryota; kingdom Metazoa; phylum Mollusca; class Gastropoda; order Stylommatophora; family Ariophantidae; genus Megaustenia; species Megaustenia siamemsis. The sequence continues at coordinate 24,269,268 of JAVIAB010000092.1, read as the reverse complement.
CACAACCAGCCTTCAATAAACGTTGTGAGAAATCAGAACCAAGATCCGATCACGAAAAAGATGGATTGACGGAATATTAGAAATACTGGGAAACATAACAGTAGCAGAGGCGAACAGAAGAGCGAAACCCGCAAATTGTATTTCTCTCGACGCTGAAAGGCAAATAAAAAAGGAAAGAAGAAGGGGAATCCATTTTTTTTTGTCTACGTCTCTGACCTTCGCCTTTCAGTTTCCTGTTGACTGGTTTTGGACAAGCCAGACAATCAGACCCTGTAAATGCCAGTTTTAAGCTTAATTTGTTTTTGTAACCAGTGTTAAAGGCTGTATATAGACTTTTGCTATAGTATGTGTGGTATTGAAGAATAATGCTAAGAGTGTCATGTATATATACCTTTAACCTTTTCACAGTCTGCTGTTGGTAGCAAGTAACCATGATTTGTCAGTAACTTGGTAATATATTGGTGTCTTATGCTGGATGATTTATTACTAAATAGCATCTTTCGTGACAGAATGCCAATATTGTATAAGCAGATCCGAAAGAAATTAGAATCAGAATAGCTAAAGCAGCAATGCCTTTCAGGAGCCTCGAAAAGTTGTGGAAATCAAACTTAACAGCACAAACACAAAACTTAGAATATTCAAATCAAATGTACTATCAACCCTTACGGTATGCATGTGAGAGCTGGAAAACAACAAGAGCCATAGAAACAAAGTTGAAATGGTCATATGTTGGACTTGTGATGAGCAGAGATAAAGTAAAAGTAAAGTACCCCCGTCACATCAAGTGGCGTATAGGGAAATATGGTGTTAGTGACCCTATATTTTACAGACCTTCAGCACATGATTTTTGGGGTAATGTGGTCGGTATTACGCCCGTGCTGCTTTACTTTCCCAGAAAAAAATCCGGTACCCATTTAAGGCTGGGTGAACCCGGAAGCCGTCGATTGGGATCGAACCCTACCCCTTGTCCTTTGTTGTCCAGTTCACTAACCACTGAGCTATCGCGGCTCCCGATGAGGAGAGATAATAACCGAAAAACAAGGCAAGCACTCATGTAAGAAACAATAGGTAAGAGGAAAAAAACCGACCCAGAGAGACACTGAGAAGAACATTGATCAGAGAGGCAAGAGCAGCAGGAGAGATCTCTCTCTCTAAATGAGATAGAGTTACTAGCACAGAACAGAGACAAATGGCGAGATTTGATAAAATATCTATACAAGGATTGAAAACTGCTCGAATAAAAATTTAGATAAGAGAAAGGGTATCTGGGTCTATGCCCTATGGGCCGGCTACGGCTCGAAAGGTCAATAGATAGATTAATAGATCCGATCGCAGAATGAACAAGATAGATATGTGGTTCCTGGCCCTATCTTTTTTCTCCCTCGCCTTTTGTCTTCTGCATTTATCATATCTTTATCAATTGTTTTTGGGATACTGGTTTTTTTTTTTACATTTTATTATATCGGATAGTTTAAAAGAATGGTTTGATAGAAGTTAACAATATTAGCAGAAATGATAAATAAACTTTAGTAATAGAAAGTTGTGGAGAGACAAGAGCACCTGAACTGGCACGTACGGTATTTCATAATGCTGCTGATGATGATGATGATGATGGTGATGATGATGATGCTGTCAATGATTATATTCGGAATTTTCTGGCTTGTGCTGTGCTATCTGCATTATTTATTAAGGATACTGTGTTAACATCTGATTTCCATAACTTGTATTTCCCTTTCTAATTCTGCATTTATGATCCATATCACGCAAGCATATAAGAATATTGATATTTCCAGCATAATAGTCCATTCTTATGGTTATGTTCATCGATTTGTTCATGGAATTCTTGCAGCCTTTTAAATCCAGTGAGCTTTTACTGTTTTATATTACATTGATTCTTTAAAAAAAATATTATTGCAGTTTGCCTTTCTTGGAAGTTTCTCACAAGTTGATAAATAGCTTACTTGCCATCAAACAAAGTTGCCTGATATTTTTCCTTACCTTTGTTTTCACAACAGTTCTGTGTCTGCTGGTGATTTTACAAAAATGTTTATAGTGCAGCTGTTATTTTGTTGACTATTTGTCAATGACTATGATTACAGTGGTCATATTTGCTTTTGTATTAGTTGGTCAGTTGGTTTGTTATTTAATAGGTCTATTGTTGGTTACTTAGTTAATCAGTTGGTTAATTAGTTGGTTTGTTAGTTGGTTATTTATTTAGTAGTCGACATACTCCTAATTGCACATCGAACAACTCAATAAGAGCTCGGATTCTCTCTTCAGAAACCCATCAACGTTTAGCGATTGGGCACTGTGTTGACTTACCAGTCTCCTTTGGCTTACTACTTAGCGCTCTTTACTGGCATCACCCATTTGACATGGTTCTTTCACAGTCTACTGCTGTTTTAGTTTCACATTCTTTGGCCCGAATCACTTACACGAATCACCTGCCTCCTTCTGAGCACTGAGAATGTCACCTCGGTCCATTGTTCGTCTGTTCTCCGCAACAGTTAATCCGACGAGTCTGTCTTCCCGTTCAGTCCCTCTTATATCAGAAAGTCCTAACACGTAAATGAATCAGATTTTTTAATCAGCCTTGACCTCTTCAAAGACCAGAACCACTGTCTCCGAACAAAGCCCATTACATTAATGTAGTAAAGTCTGTTATTTGTAGAGTTAATTACTGTGTCGGTACAATTTATTTATGTATCATTATAGCTAATTTAATAATCTTATTAACATTTGTCAGTATGTCCGTGTGTAATTGTAAATCATGGAACCTTTTGCTTTGTTTATTAATATGCTTATATGGCAAATGAACAACACATTTATATTTATCATTTACATGCAATCAAGTACGTACATGTTGGCGTAAATTTGGCAACTTTCTGACTCTTTATTTGTTTATCTGTGCAGCATTTGTATTCCTACTATGTCGTTCTCTGAAGTTTGAAATATATTTCCCGCTCTTTTTTTCCTTCAATTTTTAAACTTAACACAATATATTACAGTTGTTCCCTCAATACATTCTTTTCTTTCTTTCACACCCCCGCAAATGATGATCGATTCCTGTTGTGTGGGTAATAGGTAATAATATATCTCGTCTACAATGGTCACGAACGAAACAGAGGCACAATCCACTGTTGGTTACATCACTTGAGTGCTTTAATAAATCGGCTATCCAGCTATTGGGACCTTAAGACGGACGCAAATTAAATAGCAGGAGCGCACGTGATTGATCACACAGTCTGTTGATTATAGCTTTGTTCACTTTAAATATTGGGTCCTTAACTTTGCCTTCCTGTATCTGCATGTGTACACAACTGTGTGTAGAGCTCAGCTTAAAACAAACATGTTTTGTCATTCTCTACGTCCCGATTGGCTATTTACTTTTATATGTTTGTCTAATCTTAAATTACTACTTAAATATTATTACTATGTGAAGAGGTCATTGTTACTGAAAGCATGTTTTATTGTTGCAGCAGATGAATTAATGGACTTTATAGTTGTTGTCTAAGATGAAAATTAAGAGACATTATAGTTGTATTATAAGATGAATATAGAGACGTTATAGCTGTATTATAAGATGAATATAGAGACATTACAGCTGTATTAGAAGATGCATATAGAGACATTATAGCTGTATTACAAGATGAATATAGAGACATTACAGCTGTATTATAAGATGAATATAGAGACATTACAGCTGTATTAGAAGATGCATATAGAGACATTATAGCTGTATTAGAAGATGAATATAGAGACATTATAGCTGTATTACAAGATGAATATAGAGACATTATAGCTGTATTAGAAGATGAATATAGAGACGTTATAGCTGTATTATAAGATGAATATAGAGACATTACAGCTGTATTAGAAGATGAATATAGAGACATTATAGCTGTTTTAGAAGATGAATATGGAGACATTATAGCTGTATTAGAAGATGAATATAGAAACATTATAGCTGTATTAGAAGATGAATATAGAGACACTATAGCTGTATAGAAGATGAATATAGAGACATTATAGCTGTATTAGAAGATGAATATAGAGACATTATAGCTGTATTAGAAGATGAATATAGAGACATTATAGCTGTATTATAAGATGAATATAGAGACATTATAGCTGTATTATAAGATGAATATAGAGACACTATAGCTGTCTTAGAAGATGAATATAGAGACATTATAGCTGTATTCATCATCAAGTACCGGGCCTAGTGGCGTAGGTGATCTTGTCTCTCACAACTTTCGATCTCGGCAGCTATTTCTCATTTCTGTTGTTGACCTTCTGCCAAGCCATTCTCTTAAGCTGTCTGTTATTTTTTCTCTTTGCTTCCCTCTATCTCTTCGTCCCTCAATGTTTACTGTTGTTACAATATATTCAAGTTGTTCTCTTCTCATTACATGGCCAAAAAATGATGATTGTTTCTTCCTAATATTGGAAATTAGCTCTCTTTTTGCTTTGACCTCTCTCAGAACCTCTTCATTACTCTTCTTAGCTGTCCATGGTATTCTCAACATTCTTCTGTAAAACCACATTTCTACAGACTCCAGTGATTTTCTTGTCTGTTGTCCTACTGCCCATGACTCGCATCCATATGTTAAGACTGGCTCTACGTAACATTTAAGAACTCTTTTTAGCTGTATTAGAAGATGAATATAGAGACATTATAGCTGTATTAGAAGATGAATAAGGAGATATTATAGCTGTATTAGAAGATGAATAGAGAGACTTTATAGTTGTACTAGAAGATGACTGTTGTTGAACAAAGAAAATACTTCAATCCCACAAGATATCAAAATTGAAAGAATAGGCCTGGAGACAGTTCAGAGCTACAACTACCTTGGACATACTATAACCAGTGATGGAAAATGTAAAACTGAAATAAACAAAATAATAGGAATGGCAAAACGTAATTTTAATGTCATGAAAAATATGCTAACATCAAAACAAATAACACCAGAGCTAAAACTAAGAATAGCAAAATGTTACGTCTTCTCAATATTCCTATATGGTGCAGAAACATGCACATTAGACAAGAAAATAGAACAGAGTATTGAAGCCTTTGAAATGTGGATATATAGAAGAATAGGTAGAATTGGATGGAAATAAAAGAAAACAAAGGATGAAGTCTTAAAACAACTAAAAATGAAACGAGAACTACTAAACACATTTCAAACAAGACAAATGCGATTTTTTGGCCATGTTAAAAGACACAACAGCCTACTAAAAATAGTTTTAGTGGGGAAAATACAGGGTAAAAGAGTCAGAGGCAGACCAAAACCAACATGGACGAGTAGCATAACAAGATGGACAAATCAGCCTATGACAATCTGCACTATCAAAGCAAGAAACTGACCAGAATGGCGCTCGATGGTAGCCAACCTTCGTTGCGGAGATGGCACACGATGATGATAAGAAGATGAATATAGAGAATTTATAGTTGTAGTAGAAGATGAATATAGAGACTTTATAGTTGTAGTAGAAGATAAATAGAGAGAATTTATAGTTGTAGTAGAAGATGAATATAGAGAATTTATAATTGTAGTACAAGATGAATATAGAGACTTTATAATTGTAGTAGAAGATGAATATAGAGACTTTATAATTATAGTAGAAGATGGATATAGAGACTTGATAATTGTAGTAGAAGATGAAAATAAGAGACTTTATATTTGTAGTAGAAAATGAATATAGAGACTTTATAATTGTAGTAGAAGATGAATATAGAGACTTTATATTTGTAGTAGAAGATGAAAATAAGAGACTTTATAGTTGTAGTAGAAGATGAATTAGGAGACTTTATAATTGTAGTAGAAGATGAAAAAAAGAGACTTTATAGTTGTAGTAGAAGATGAATTACGAGACTTTATAATTGTAGTAGAAGATGAAAATAAGAGACTTTATATATAGTTGTAGTAGAAGATGAAAATAAGAGACTTTATAGTTGTAGTAGAAGATGAAAATAAGAGACTTTATAATTGTAGTAGAAGATGAATTAAGACATTTTGTAGTCGAAACTAAAGGTAACTGACTTCTCCTCTCTTCTTGATCCCTACTTGCTTAGTGAGATTGGCTAATCAGAGCCATCGTGAAGAGACGATTTTACTCAGATGTTTGTCGATGGTCCTCGAATAAGCACATATGTGAGTCGTTGACCGATTTCAGTCCAGATGCTGTGTGGCATATTAGATCAAGTTCATTATCCGACTGAAGTCGTTGTGACTTATGCCAGTTAACATTTGACTTGTCATCATCACTCTGAAGGACTGAAAGACTAGAAAAACCAGTAATTATTTCTGAAAAAGGGATTTTGATAGAAAGATTCAGCATTAGTAAAGATTCAGACTCGACTCGTTCAATTTAGAGGCGAGTTTCATTAAATAAAGGAGAGTTTAACGTATATGCCAGAACACGACCAGCGCATAAAATTGGAGATTCTTGGAGTTTAACGTCTATACCAGGACACGACCAGCGCATACAATTAGAGATTCATGGGATTTATATACCAGGACACGACCAGCGCATAAAATTGGAGATTCTTGGAGTTTAACGTCTATACCAGAACACGACCAGCGCATAAAATTGGAGATTCTTGGAGTTTAACGTCTATACCAGAACACGACCAGCGCATAAAATTTGAGATTCTTGGAGTTTAACGTATATACCAGGACACGACCAGCGCATAAAATTTGAGATTCTTGGAGTTTAACGTCTATACCAGAACACGGCCAGCGCATAAAATTGGAGATTCTTGGAGTTTAACGTCTATACCAGGACACGACCAGCGCATAAAATTTGAGATTCTTGGAGCTTAACGTATATACCAGAACACGTCCAGCGCATAAAATTGAAGATTCTTGGAGTTTAACGTATATACCAGAACACGACCAGCGCATAAATTCTTCAGCTTGAAGATGGGGGTTTAGAAGATCATGGTTCATATTCAGATTCGAGATGTAGGGAAGATTAGATTATAAGTCGGTAAAAACACACATAGAAATGAGAGAGAGAGAGAGAGAGAGAGAGAGAGAGAGAGAGCGGGGATGTGAAGAGAGAGAGAGAGAGAGAGAGGAAGAACGGAAGGTAGACACTGGTAAGATTAAAATCGATTGCAGAATTGAACCATAAACTATTGACAGTTTTGTTTTTAGATATCGATTTATTCAGCAGATAAATAAATGAAACATATAAATCGCGCTTAAGACAACGTTAAGGGCATTGAACACTCTTAAAGAAGAATAAACAAATGTGGAAATCATAGTCTGGGATACCGAAGATTGTTCAACAATGAGATATACATGGATATCCAGATCGAGACGTAAAAACTAAACGAGTCAGACACGTAGAATAGCAGCGTTACTACTTACACGACACAAAAACTCGATTATGCCTCGGGGTAGTTCGTTACAGTTTCACATATTTATTGCCATTGGAATCACGAGAGCTACGACTGTGTTGTCTTCCCGCATGAATCTAAATGCTGAATAACAAAAAAGGGGAAAATATTATTTCACACAACCTCCACGAAAAAAAAAATTATAAAGAATTGCCGAAGAGGTGTAATCAAGAGGACAACACATACTCGTAAATAACAGACGAGGTTAGAAATGAATAGGTCATGACGTAGAATTGATTCAGAAACTATCACAAGAATTTTTACACATTTGGCCCCAGTGCCGCAGCGGATATTCAGAGGAAGTAACAGAGGTCACGACTTCTCTAGTAGTTTATCAGAATACATAACACATTCTAGCTCACTGAGATTAAATGTCAGTGTACAACCATCCACCGTATCCAGTTTGCTTAATACCGCTCAAGTAATTCAAGTATTTACTAATAGATAAGTTTTCAGATCAGTCTATGGAGATCAAACCCGTTACATTCGTAACGTATAGTGAATTTATAGCGGGACGAGAACAATAATAAATAGTTCTCTCCTCTATGCCACTGCGCTGTATCTTTATATATAAAACTTGAACTAACTGTAAGTGATGTTAATTAACAGCAAGACTATGTTCTTTTTCTAACTTACAATACAAATAACTGATATTATGATATTATTATAATTATGATATAAGTTTGAGCAGTAATTAAAAGGAACTATTTTACATAGCGGAAATTGCCACAGCATTTATATGCAAATTGTCAGGTTAAAGATCAACCGAAAGGATTTAATGCAAACAGTGAGAGATAAATCCAGATGATAAAATTATTGTTTGATTTATTGGACATCATCTTTTCACAACGAAATGACGTTGAGAGAATTATCTTGCAGCAAGAAACTCCAAAATTGTCACTACTTCAACCGGCGAAACGTAGGAACAGAATATTTAATTTAATTTATGTGGTCGATCAATGCAAGTGCAAATTAAGTGACTATCTAGGGGTACAAAGAAGTAACCAACAGTAACATCATAGGACATCTAATTTGTTAGTGGAGAGTACTTTTCAGCACAAACAAAGGTGTATGGTCATAAAGGCTATAATTGTGACAGGAACAGAACAACTTAGCACTGTAATTAGTCACGTTTCAAATAAAAACCATTAGTACAGAAAAAAGATCTACAAATGAATTTGCTATACGAGTATGAGACCCGGTTCAGTATATTCTAATGTAATTATGCGAGTAGTCTATGTATTCTTTGTTTTCTTTAATACACGTAATGCACTCTTCACGTCCAGGCTTCCATAAGTTTCGAACTCACCGTCCGCCGCTGCTCCAATGTGAAGCGAAAGAGAGCTGATGAAGAGGAGTTTTGTGTAGAATAGTGGCAGCAAAGATGAAAAGTATGAGCCAGACCTGGGGTACACAATTACCATAAAATAGTTTTTTTTTTAAAAGTTATTCTTTTGCTTCAGATCTTCATCATTAGCTTTATTCATCTTCTCCTCTTGTGAGCAGTTGGCGTGGTTGTGTCGCTAGTTGTCGGTAAAGCAGCTACATATGTGCATTTAGTCCCGACGCAACACCGTCTTCAGGTGAGATGGCAAAAATAAAAAGTGCTGCGGTAAAGCTGGTAGCAGGGAATAAGTGTTGGGGTGTAACATGCACTCCTACAAAAAAATGGTGAGAGCTCTACTAAAAAGGACAATACAAGATATATGACGTTCGGCCTGAAGAATGCCGCATGGCCGAAACGTCATTTATTTTGTATTGTCCTTTTTTACAGAACTGTCACCAAACCTTGTAGAAGTATATGTTAAACTTCTCTTTTCCCCCACCTTGTTAGGTATATACGTCTCCGACATGGGTAGATTTGCTGAATAATGTTATTAACGGCAAATGTGTGGCCTACTCTATCTGACTTTTAACTATGGAGGGTTATTTCGCGTGAGCAAATGAACACTGGACCTTTTGGTTTTCGCCGTTTTTCGAGAGGGCTTAACATCAGATCTCACTACCCACAGACTGAGAGTGGTTAAAACCACGAAGATATAACGGATTTGATTTGAACAACTCAAATTACCTTCATTTTATATTATTCGCATAACAGTACATACAATACTAGTATGAGACAAATTAGACAAGAACATATAACACTTTAATGATTGTCTGCTTTTTTTTTTACAAGCCCATAGACAACAGTCAAGTGAATTGCTTAAATCGGTATTGATGTTCCAAAACTCAAATTAAGGAAACCATAGTGAAAGTCATCATCATTGAGTGCCGTCTCCGCATCGAAGGTTGGCTACCATGGAGCGCCATTCCACTCTGTATCTTGCTTTGATGGTGCAAATTTCCATAGGTTGACTTGTCCCTCTTTTGATGCTACTCGTCCATGTTAGTCTTGGTCTGCCTCTGCCTCTTTACCTTGTATTTTTCCTTCTAATATTACTTTTATTAGACTGTTGTGTCTTTTAACATGACCAAAAAATTCATAGTAATTCATCAAAGTAAAAGAAAAAAAAATCTTCCATTTTAAAAAGAGTTATTGTTTAATATTTTTGAGCATGCAGCCAAACAAAGAGAGAAACTATGGCAAAGAAATACATCCTGTAAGCTATGAAAAAGTTAAAAATTGATCATTATATGGCATTACCATTCAAAATGGAAACAAGACCACCCAAAAATACAATAAAGGGGATAGATTTGATCAACTCTCGCTACCTAATTATCATCCTCCATCTTCGCATAGCCAAAGAGAGTGAGCCACAACATGTACTCTAAATTCAAAATAAATAGTAGCAATCTGTGCCACTGCACCCTTCCTGTTTGACAGCTAAACGTTCTACAAGAGTGCCGCCAGTACACAGACTTGAGAAGAAAAATGTTTTCCTCCTGACTACCTTGAAAGAGAAACTGTTTGCTGTAGCCATAATCACAAAACAGACATCAAATTTCATACGAGAATCGTATGGGGACTGGTTGGTCCGAGACAAGTCGCCGGTCTTGAGACAGAGAGGTTGTGGGTTCAAATCCCGGCTGCACCGGTTGGGATCTTTATTTATGATTTCTCTCTGCGGCAACCATCCCTGGTCTCAGCAGCGAGGCCCGGCTTGAAACGTCAATTACTCATCGACGGGAAAAATATGAGTACCTCTGAAGACGGAGTTATCTGCCTGTTCGCCCGTGCGCTGCCGGGGCCCGAAAGGGAAGTAAAGAATAGCGGCGCTGTACCCTACCAGGCATGTTCGTAAGAGGCGAGAAAGGAGGGTTAGGCATGGGACTGGCTATCCCATACTGTAAAAAAATAAGCCGAAAAAACTTCACAAACATGAACAAGTCAAAGAAAGATAAAGTAAATCCGTCAACCAGGAAAGAGAAGGGCTCTCTGTCTAAGAGACGTATGACGCAATCCGGAGAAAGCCATAAGGAGTCCGGGTTGCCGACTCACCCTTTGTCTACCAGGAAATCATCCAGAATTGGCACCTGGAATGTTCGTACCCTTAACGAACAGGGAAAAGCGGCACAAGTGGCAGCAGAAATGAACAACTACAAGATAGATATTCTGGGAATGTGTGAAACAAGATGGCTGGGAGCGGAGAGAATAAAATTGAATACAGGGGAGATGATTTTATCATCAGGACACCAGGAACCAGGAGCACAACATAGCGAAGGGGTAGCTATAATGCTATCAAAGAATGCACAGAAGACACTAATAGAATGGGAGGCAGTGGGACCAAGACTGGTGAGAGCAACATTTAGAACAACCAAAAACAAAATAAAATTACACATTATACAATGCTATGCACCAACCAACGATAAAGATGACTCAGTTAAAGATGATTTTTATAAACAGCTACAATGCCAGATGGATGCAAGACGAGCCAAGGATATTATAATCTTGATGGGAGACCTAAATGCTAAGGTAGGATCAGACAACAGAGGCTTTGAAGAGATTATGGGAAAACATGGACTTGGAGATATAAACGAGAATGGAGAGATATTTGTGAATTTCTGCGCCCTTAATCAAATGAGCCTAGGAGGAACAATATTCCAACATAAAAGAATACACAAAGCTACATGGGTGTCACCAGATCATAGAACGGAAAATCAAATTGATCACATATGTATTAATAATAAGTTTAAGTCATCCTTACAGGATGTAAAAGTATATAGAGGGGCAGATATAGCTTCTGATCATCATCTTCTGTTAGCCAAACTTAAAATTAAATTAAAAAGGTATACTACAACGAATAAGGGCAGAACGTATTTCAATGTAGGGTTTCTTAAAGAACAAGGAATTAAAGATAAATTCGCAGTCACAATATCAAACAAATACCAAGTCCTCCAACAACTAGAAAATACAATAAATATAGAAGATCATCGGAAACAGGTAAAAAATATATGGAAAGAGACATGCGAAGAAACACTGGGGAAAAGAGAACGCCAGAATAAGGCATGGATGACAGCAGAGACCCTGGATAAAATTAAAGAAAGAAAGAACAAGAAAGCAGACATAAATAAAAGCAAAACAAGAAGTAATAAAGCCAAGACACAGGAAGCTTACACAGAGGTGAACAAAGAAGTGAGAAGATGCATTAAAAGGGATAAGAGGAAATATATAGATGAATTAGCTAAAGAGGCAGAAGAAGCAGCAAATAAAGGGAATATGAAAGAACTGTACAACAGCACAAAGAAATTAGGTGGAAAATACAAACAGATCAACGCCTTTATCAAAGATAAGAAAGGAAATCTGCTTAGTAATATAAAGGAACAAATGGAGAGATGGAAGGAGCACTTTGAAGAACTTTTGAACAGACCTGGCTCAAATAATCCTCCAGATATACTACCAGCAGAAGAAGAATTACACGTTAACTGCGGAAAACCAAGCAAAGAAGAAATAATGAAAGCCATCAAACTGTTAAAAGATGGTAAAGCCACAGGACCAGATGAAATTCCTTCGGAAGCCATCAAAGCAGATATTATCACCTCTACCAAGATGTTACATAATCTATTGGATAAAATTTGGGAGAGGGAAGAAATACCTAAAGACTGGAGAGAAGGTTATATGATCAAACTACCAAAGAAAGGAAGTTTACAGGAGTGCACAAATTATAGGGGAATTATGCTACTATCAGTGCCAGGAAAAATATTAGGCAGAATCATTCTGGAGAGACTAAAAGAGGCTATAGAGAAACACTTGAGAGATGAACAAGCAGGTTTTAGGAAGAACAGATCATGTGCTGATCAAATAACTACTCTACGTATAATAGTTGAACAAAGTTTAGAACTAAAATCCCCACTTTATATTGGATTCATAGATTACGAAAAGGCATTTGATAGTTTAGACAGAAGAATGCTTTGGAAGTTGCTGAGTCATTATGGAATCCCCATAAAGTTTATTAACCTGATAAAAACAATGTATGAAGGAACAAAATGTAGTGTGGTGCATGAAGGACAGCTTACAGAAGCATTTGAAATAAGAACAGGAGTAAGGCAAGGATGCCTTCTGTCTCCATTTCTCTTTCTACTGGCCATAGATTGGATTATGAAAATAACTCAAAACAACAGAAATGGGATCCAGTGGTCACTGACCAAACAACTTGATGATTTAGACTTTGCTGATGACATAGCTCTCCTATCACACAGCCACCAACAGATGCAAGATAAAATGAGTATATTAGATGAGAGATCACAACAGCTAGGACTAAAGATTAATAGAGATAAGACCAACATTATGAGAATTAATGCAGTTGGCAATAACCAAATAAAACTAGGAGAAATACCTCTACTAGACGTACAATCTTATATATATCTGGGCAGTAATATAGATAAAGAGGGAGGAACAGAAAACGATACCAAAATAAGGATATCAAAAGCAAGAGGAGCTTTCATTGCACTGGGAAACATATGGAAATCCAAAGAAATTAGGCTAAATACAAAAATACAAATTTTCAACTCCAATGTTAAGTCGGTTCTATTATATGGCTGTGAAACATGGAGAATAACAAAATTGACAATCACGAAGGTACAGACTTTCATTAATGGATGCTTGCGCAGAATAAAGGGATGGAAATGGCAGGACAAAGTCACAAACGTGGAATTATGGAAATGTACCGGTCAAATACCAGTGGATAAAGAAATACAGCGAAGACGATGGCGATGGATAGGACACACACTACGGAAACCAACTGAGAGTATTACACAACAGGCCCTTTTTGGAATCCCCAGGGGAAAAGACAAAGAGGAAGACCAAGGAATTCTTGGAGAAGACAGATTGAAGCAGAGATGAAGATGATGGGGAAGACATGGAATGATCTTAAAAGAATTGCAAAAAACAGAACGACTTGGAAAGTGTTTGTTGAAGACCTATGCTCCACTGGGAGCTAAAAGGTAGAAGAAGTGTGGGAGTTGAACTTTGGTCTTTTCTTCCCAGTGACGAGTGCACTAACCATCCGGCAACCTCGACTTCTGCAAATAAAGAATTAGATAATTTAATTAATCAGACGTTGACCTGAAATACGTACTCTGACATTGATAATTTGATGAGGTGTTAAAATTGAAATTCTACTTAATTCGACTTTATTTTTTAAATTTATGATTTTATTTCCGTGTGCGATTACATAAATTATGTTTGTACCTCCCGCTTGCAAAACTTCCTACATAGATTTATGTTCGAATTAATTACTTTGTTACCTGTAGTTTTTGTACGTGATATTTCATGTCATTTGTCAATCCCTATCTTATTGGTAGCTTATTTGACCATAAAATTGCCACTTTGATTTGACTCGCCCCTCTCGGTTTTAACTTCGTTAAACTCCTACCCCCACTTTCATGGAATGGAAAATTCTCTCTTTCTCTTCTCTCTCTCTCTCTCTTTCTCTCTCTCTCTCTCTCTCTCTTTCTCTCTTTCTCTCTCTATTATTTAGTCTCTCTGTCTATACGTTTATGTTATTTTTCGCGCCTGTAAAATACGTGTTTTTTATGTATTGACCACGCTGTGTGACTAATACATATCTCAGAATTTAACATGATTGTCAACTATTTTATCGATTACAAATTGGCACATAATGTGAGCACAGCGATCTCATCGTGTAATGCCAGATCAGTGAGACGACAAGTCAAAGAGAAATGGGACGTAGAGGAGATCGTGAAGAGCGATAAAAGTTGTTGCTTGATGTACGTCACGCTAAAGGGCGCAGGGAAGCGAGTCAAAGCATTATATATGTAGGTCTATTATCGCTTTTACGTCTGTGCATGAAGAAATAATTTTATCTACATTATATCTGTCGGTCTGTTATCGCTTTTATTGTTATGCATAAAGTAAGAATTTTACCTACATTATATATGTAGGTCTGTTATCGCTTTTACGTCTATACACGAAGAAAGGATTTTACCTACATTACGTCTGTAGGTCTGTTATAGCTTTTACTTCTATGCATGAAGAAATAATTGTCAAATATTGAGATCTTCAGACAACTCTTTTCAAATACTATCGGTAACGTCTATACGCGGACATTTTCCATCTGCTTTTGTTTATTTCATTTTTATTTCCAGTGAAAGAATTCCACGATTAAAGTGGATCATTAAAAAATGCTCAGGTAAACCTACGACAACTTAGCACCATCAAGACAAGAGACGGACTATAATGGTAACCAATCGTTGCAGAGAATACTCAATGAATGAGTGAATTAGGTTTAAAAACCACTTTAAAATAGCAGCTCACAAATCTGATTTATTTTAATGTATAGAAGAATTATAACTTGCTGATTTGTGTTAAGAAAGATCAGATTACTTGTGACTACGTTTGTAAAGTCGACTTTACTTTTTGATGTAAAATATATTATTATTTTAAAATTAATTTGCGAGCACTAAAATTTAATAATTGTATGCAAACGATGTCCATATTTTAGCAAATCGTATTTGACATACGAAATATACCTGATATAAGTGTTTTAAAGTTAAGAAATAGGAAATGCAAATTATATCCCCACGTTTATTGTCCACGTTACTGATTTCCCCCAAAAAAAGGCTCTTATGTTTAACCTGACTACATAAAATGATGTGTAAACCATCAAAGAACGGTCATTAGTTCCATAGAGAAAACGGAGAGGAAGATCAAAATCGTAAAGGACGAAGCAGTGGAGACACAGAGAATTAGATAGCCTTGGGTGTCCAGTAATGACGAGTGTGAATAAACTATTCAGGTGGAGAGAATTTATAGAAATCACAAAGGCAGAAGTTATCCGCAGTAATCTGTTTTAAATGCGTCAGATGTCGTTGATTGGTCTGTCGTGAATTCAAAAGTAAAATAAACATCGCACTTCGATCAGAAGTACAGGTACACTATAATGATATCAGTTTTATATCATCTCTACCGGATGAGAGAAATGTTGCTAGATAGAAGTACAAATGAAGTTAAAAGCTTCCAGCATCGACCTCTCATTGATGCCCAACTTCTGCAATCCACAATCTACTCGACTTTTCACATATCACTACACCCATTTCCAGACTGCAACAGACATTTCCGGACCCAGACTAGTCTCAGAAATCATGTTAACGCTAAGCACTCTCGCGGAGAATAATTACATTGTGATCGTAGGGACGAACATAATGTGTCTTATGAAATATATTGCTGCATACTAATTCATGACAGGAAGAGGAATTTATTTGAAGAAAAAAAAAACACTTTCACTTATAAATTACCATCTACATTGCATAATAAAAGTAATAAATAAAAGCGTGTACATTGTCTGTGGCTGCAACGAATGGTCTAGACTTCATTTCCAGTCTCACAGTAACTAACATGGCAGGTCAACCATTTTGGAGAATGAGACATACAGAAACGTGTTCGCATGCGTGCACGCACGCGCACACACACACACGAACACACATACACAGGTATATAATCTGGGGATAAATAATAATAAATTAATATTATTATACAGGGAAACTTCCGAGGCGATAATTCAGGGAATCATAGGAGGAAGAGGTATGTACTACAGCACTCAGAAATAAACAACAGAAAAAAACAAAGAACAATATATGGTCCGAGCCATTTATTGTTCTTTGTTTTTTGCTGTTGTTGTTTATATGTAATTTTTGTCTGAGTGCTGTAGTACATACCCCTTCCTCCTATGATTCCCTATATAATCTGGAGTTTGCCGAGAGGGCTACTGTAAAATTGGAAGCAACAGTCAATTTCTACCTGTTGTCGCTGCGTAGTGCACATGTTAAGACTTCATGTTACTCCCGAAAGAGAAATAAACATTCTCCACCCTACCGGGAATCGACATGAGTCCATCTGTTAGACAAAAGGCCATACTAATCCAGAAAGCCATCCATACAGCCTGCTTCACCAACCATCACCAACACCACTTGTAACGATTGTTTTAATTTGTGACCACATAGACCTGATAACTAAAAAACACTTAAAATATACGCACATTTGAATGAACATATAAAGTGATAAATCGCTTGGAAAAGTAATTCAGGGAAGATGTTTGCAGCACGCTATAAACATATCTCAAATAAGTTTACAACAAAAAAAAGTTTTAAAATGAAGAAGACAAATGAAGAGAAATGTCAATGCGAAGTGAAATAGTAATCTTAATGCAGGCATTAGTTAAAGAGTGCATAACAGATTTTCATTTCCGCTTCACGCTATGCTGTAATCTGCCAGCAAAACGTTGCCAACGTTTTGGTACAGAGAGGGCAAAAGTCAATGTTTTAAATTGAGATGTCGTGCTACAAGTGCGGCGTCCTTGTGCCGTCAGCGATGTTGACATAGAAATGTGGAAGATACGCGCTTTCTGAACCCTTATTCTATCTACCTTCAGACATTACGCCAGGGGTTTTCAAATTGATAAATGCGGTTGCAGTTGTAGTAGTTATAGTTAGTCGAAGGCCGCAGTATTACTGCAAACGAATTAAAATCCATAATTGCTCAACCGCCAGTGCCAGTGGTATCATCTGAATTAAAATCTCATCGCATTGAATTATCCAAATAAAGAAAGGCAGCTACAGCCACCATCATAGCAGTTACAGCACACGTCAACAGATTTAAGGCGTAACCGCAAAGAAAATGAACGCAGCCAAATTGTCCTTCGTTTTACGATATCATAATTCATCGTAAACAATCGAAATATCGAAACACGATCCGGATGAAATAGACAGCTCACTGTGTGCACATTGTACTGAACTCAATAGCTCCTGCAGCAAGCCGAACTTGTAATATTGTCATTTATCTTATACTCTTGACTTGCATCTTGCAGGTCTTGCTAAAAGTGATCTTGCCATTTATCTTATACACTTGACTTGCAGGTCTTGCCAAAAGTGGTCTTGCCATTTATCTTATTCCCTTGACTTGCAGGTCTTGCCAAAAGTGGTCTTGCCATTTATCTTATACACTTGACTTGCAGGTCTTGTCAAAAGTGGTCTTAACATTTATCTTATACACTTGACTTGCAGGTCTTGCCAAAAGTGGTCTTGCCATTTATCTTATTCCCTTGACTTGCAGGTCTTGCCAAAAGTGGTCTTGCCATTTATCTTATTCCCTTGACTTGCAGGTCTTGCCAAAAGTGATCTTGCCATTTATCTTATTCCCTTGACTTGCAGGTCTTGCCAAAAGTGGTCTTGCCATTTATCTTATACACTTGACTTGCAGGTCTTGCCAAAAGTGGTCTTGCCATTTATCTTATTCCCTTGACTTGCAGGTCTTGCCAAAAGTGATCTTGCCATTTATCTTATTCCCTTGACTTGCAGGTCTTGCTAAAAGTGATCTTGCCATTTATCTTATTCCCTTGACTTGCAGGTCTTGCCAAAAGTGATCTTGCCATTTATCTTAT
This sequence comes from Megaustenia siamemsis, assembly GCA_032433765.1. NCBI lineage: Eukaryota > Metazoa > Mollusca > Gastropoda > Stylommatophora > Ariophantidae > Megaustenia > Megaustenia siamemsis. Next base: position 24,251,025 of record JAVIAB010000092.1, on the reverse strand, counting down.
ACCCTTGACTTGCATCTTGCAGGTTTTGCCAAAAGTGGTCTTGTCATTCATTGTCTTGTCAATTTTTTTTATTTTTTACTTTTAAATTTCTATTTGAACAATTAATTTATGAGTTTTCATTTCAAATTCTACAATCATTATTTTGTATTGCATTATAGTGTGTGTATTATGCTTCCACTGCTGTTTATTAAAAAATATTAAGCTATCTGGTATCTTTTTTTTTCTTTGCTTTCATTTCTCATCACATGACGAAAAAAATGATGATTTTGATGAATGAACCCCATTTCCACAGCCTCCAGTGATTTTCTTGCCCGTAGTCCTATTGTACATGATTTTTATCCATATGTTAAGACTGATTCTACATAACATTTAAGAACTCTTTTTCTTGTTTCTATTTTCAAAAAGGAATTGCACAGTATCTTCCTAATTTTTTTTTGGAAAGCTGTTTTGCCTGAGCTATTCAACATCTCACCTCTGCTGTATATTTACCACCTGATGTTAGCAGTTCCCAAATATTAAAATCCATTTACCTGTTTAAAATAAACTAAAATGAACTAAAATACTATAATAAAATGTACATTAAGGCAAGATGTTTTTTTTTCTTTGGCAGTTATTACTTCGGTGTACACTAAGTATTTATTCACAAGAGGCTTACATTAATCGCGTAGTATAGAGAATTAAAAAAAAAATTGAGAAATTATGTAGACCACTTAATTTTGGTTGAATTATTATTTTATCACCACACCTCACATACATTACACTTTTACACATTTTAAAATTACGGTTGTAAAAGTTTTGTATGTGTTTATTTGTCACCTGTGGTGCGATTAATCTAAGCCGGTTATGGATAAATACTTAGTGTACACCGCAGTAATAACTGCCGTAAAAAGTACATCTTGTCTTAATGTTTATTTTATTACTGTCTTTTAGTTCAGTTTCAGTCATTGGTTTCTTTTCTGATCGTTTTAAAAAAAAGACAGCGAGATAAGAAAAAATACATTATTTGAGCAATCACGTAAAAGATGGCAAGTGATTTAACACAAATCTTGACCACAAACTAAAAATGCAATTTTTACATTCAGAGTTCAGATGATTGATTATCTGAGGTTATAATAGTGAATGTTCAGAACACCAACGCGAGAGAAAAGAAATATCCGAAGAAATGACGAATTCTTTCCAGAAAAGTGTGTGCACATTAAGTGCAATAAGTAAGAAGTGTATCTGGGCGAAACTAGCGTCTATCTAACCATAATGGGGAGAAATAATATATATATATATATATATATATATATATATATATATATATATATATATATATATATATACAAACATAGAAAAAAAAACGGTACGGTTAAAGCTTCACGTAACAAGTGGTCAACACAAACCAGAACGACGTTTCAGCGCGATAGGCCTTTAACAAGAACAGACATATAACACACGTATAAATATGTATTTAAAATTTAAAAAAACATAATGTAATATAATGATATGAGCCTGTATGCTTTAATGTGACAAGAACGGAGGTGCGCTCGGTACGCATACAGGGAAGACTATTCTTATTTTCACCGCACGCACTTCCGTTTTTGCCACATTAGAGCATACAGGGAAAACTTTATTCCTATTTTCCTTTCATTTCTCCTTCTAGTTCTCAATTATTTTACTTTTTAACTATTTATTTTTTATTTTAAATACATATTTTAAGTGTGCTGTATGTTTGTTCCTGTTGAAGGTCTTCTGCGCCAAAACGTCGTTCTGGTTTGTGTTGTCCACTTGTTGCGTAAAGCTTTAACCGTACCTTTTTAATTTTCCTATTTTTTTTTCTATATAAATATTTATTTTTCATTTTTTCTCACAATTAGGTCCACTGCATTTTCGCATTTTGATGCATTTATGTGCATTTCTTTGCCGTGACCCTAACCATAATGGGGTTGTCTCTCGTGGATTAAACAGTATGACATGTGTAAGACATCACAGGGGAGGTCAGAGGCAGGATAGACATAAATTAAGTTGAACTAAAGTGTAAAACAGGCAGATGAAATATATAATTTCTTTGGAAGGAGAAGCGCATATGTAGATGAATTGTTTTCTTAGAAAAGAGCATTACGCGATAGATAGTTAGGAATGTGTAGAATTGTCTCTAACAACTGCCCTAATTCCTTAGTTGTCGAGGGAGAATTTGGAGAGATTTACGTAGATTCGTTCACAATCTTACATCATCTTGCTAGCTACAATAACACGGCTGCAATGAATGTGGCAAGCCCCTTTAAATAAATTACCCTTTTAAAAAAAATAATATTAGGTTATTACGCGAGCTGGTAAAATCAATGTTCTATTGTGGGTGAGTAACATTACCAATGAAAGCTGAATTCATCATCGAGTGCCATCTCCGCAACGAAGGTTGGCTACCATGGAGCGTCATTCTGCTTTGTCTTTTGCTTTGATGGTGCAGGTTGTAATAGGCTGATTTGTCCATCTTTTGATGTTACTCATCCACGTTATACTTGATCTGCCTCTGCTTGTTTTACCTTGTATTTTTCCATCCAAATATACTTTTAGTAGCCTGTTGTGTCTTTTAACAGAGCCCACAAATCTCGTTTGTCTTGTTTGAATTGTGTTTAGTAGTTCTCTTTTCATTTTTAGTTGTTTTAAGACTTCATCGTTTGTTTTCTTTTCCTTCCATCCAGTTCTACCTATTCTTCTATATATCCACATTTCAAAGGCTTTAATTCTCTGTTCTGTTTTCTTGTCTAGTGTCCATGTTTTTGAACCATATAGGAATGTTGAGAAGATATAACATTTTGCTATTCTTAGTTTTAGCCCTGGTGTTATTTGCTTTTATGTTAGTATGTTTTTCGTGGCATTAAAATAACTTTTCCCATTCCTATTCTTTTGTTTATTTCAGTGTTACATTTTCCATCACTGGTTATAGTATGTCCAAGGTAATTGTAGTTCTGAACTTTAAAAAAGTAGTAAAGTGCCCCCGTCACGCCAAGTGGCGTATAGGAAATATGGTAGTTAGTGACCATATATTTTACAGACCTTCGGCACATGATTTTTGGGGTAATATGGTCGGTATTACGCCCATATCGTTTTACTTTCCCAGAAAAAAAATCCGGTACCCTTTAAAGGCTGGGTGAACCCGGAAGCCGTTGGTTGGGATCGAACCCTACCTCTTGTCCTTTGTAGTCCAGTTCACTAACCACTGAGCTATAGCGGTTCCCGTTCTGAACTGTCTCCAGGTCTAATTCCTTCAATTTTGAAATCTACTTGTGGGTTTTGAATATTTTCTTTTTTTTTATTTTCATAGTTTTAGTCATTTTGATATTCATATCTATTCCATATTTTTTGCACGTTATGTTTATTACATTAAGTAATGGTTGTATATCTTTAGGATTTTCTGCTAGTAATACAGTATCATCAGCATATCTTAGGTTATTGGTTATCTTTTCATTAATGTTTAAGCCTGGCATCTCTGTGATGTTTTTAAAGATTTGCTCAGTGTATAGATTGAACAAGCTTGGTGATAGGATGCATCCTTGTCTTACTCCTCTTTTTATATCAATGGGTGTAGAGTTCTCTTTGTTATATTTTATTATTGCTGTTTGCTACAAGTATAAGTTACATATTAGTCGTATGTCCATGTTATCTAGATGTATCTCTTTTAGGCATTCTATAAGACCTTTCATTCTTCTACCCAAGACATCTCCAAAACTCTAGACCAGTGCTGGTCAAGATTGACCGAGGACCGGACTATAGCCAAGGACAGGGCCAGAGTGCCAAATTACGATTATCCTCAAAAAGTACATGATAACGGTAAAGGTAAAGTACGAGACTGAATCGGCGACTTAGAATGCGAGTTTTCACCCATATGTGCTCGCCCGCCTATTCATAGTTGTTCGGAGACTTCTGAATAGTGTTGCTTCAAACATCGAAACTCACGATACGAGGCGGCATTCTTCACCTTCCCAGAGTACTAACCTGGTACCCATTTCTTCCAGCGGCTGGGTCGACCGCGGGAGTATATTTTTTTCAATAACAAGTACAATTCGACCGCCTCCAGTGGGAATCGAACACTGGCTCTGAACGTCGGTAGCCCAGTAGGGTGGTTTTCCCAACTAGGCCCCAACAATTAAACAAATAAATAACTACACGCTGTGATTTAGTCATAAATAATAATGCTTGTAAGCCATCACCTGACACTGACAGAAAAGCAATGTTGCAGCTCCATAAACAAAACCTGTGATTATTGTTGGCATCAATAGTTCCTTTGTTTTTTTAACCGACTGGAACTTTGGTTTAATTTATAAAATATTTAATATTGTAGGATATATAGTAGTATTATAGTAGTAATATATAGTAGTATTATAGTAGTAATATATAGTAGTTTCTATAAACGCTTATATATATATGGCCCTTTTCGTCTTGTCAGACGGTCTAGTGGAGGCTATTGCGTATTTTTTTGAGGTATTGTTTTTGCCGAACAGCTTCTCTCGTGGCTAATTCTACCAATGTTTGACAAACACACGCGGTCACATAATGAACAGGTCAGGCTCGCTGGTCCACAGGGTTTACCATCCTTTTTCATGAGTCTCTTCTCTTCTAAGTCCTGTCTTAGAACAGAATTACACCTTCGAAAACAGCTCAGGAGATATTTACATTCGCACAAGACCAGATGGCTCACTGTTCAACCTAGCACGACTAAGAGCAAAAACCAAAACAAATGTTGCCCTACTTAAAGAATTTTTATTTGCTGACGATGCAGCCCTAGTCGCTCATAGTGAGGCCACCCTACAGTCGCTGATCAACAACCTGGATAAAGCATGCGACCTTTTTTCACTGTCAATTAATGTTCAGAAGACAGTAATACTAAATCAAGGTGACTTCAAACCTATATCTATTACTCTAAAAGACTGCCCACTAGAATCAGTACAGAAATTTACATATCTTGGATCCACAGTTACGCAAACCATCTCTCTTGATGAAGAAATAAACTGTCGAATTGGTAAGGCAGCTACGACCTTCGGCAAACTCACAAAAAGGGCATGGAACAACACGAAACTAACTCAAAAGACTAAACTCTTAATATATCAAACTTGTGTGCTTAGCACACTACTATATGGATCCGAAACCTGGACAACATACTCAAACCAGGAAAAAAGACTAAATGTCTTCCACATGCGATGTCTCCGCAAAATAATGCACATCAAATGGCAGGACAAAATAACCAACTTAACTGTCCTGCAACGTGCTAAGACCCTAACAATCATGTCGATGCTCAGAAGTCGAAGGCTAAGATGGCTGGGGCATGTCCAACGGATGGAAGAAAAACGCATTCCTAGGCAAATACTATATGGCGAGCTAAAACACGGAAAACGACAAATCGGCAGACCTAAACTACGATATAGAGATATCTGCAAATCATCTCTGAAAGACTTCTCCATCTGTGAAAACGACTGGCAACATCTGGCAAGTGATCGCACATCATGGAGAGCACGTATAAGGAACGGTATAACAACATTTGATAAACGCTTAAATGGCTAAGAAAATAGACTGGCGGGCCGAATCTGGCACGCGGGCCGCCTTAGTCCATCGCTGCTATAGACATAAAACCAGTATTTCAAGGAGATACAGTGATTGTCTCATCCTGCGCCCTTAAGCACCTGCGGTGAGCCAGTGGCTGAAGAAAACAAAGACATTTGCCTCACTGACCCCCTGCTCATGTAGCACACCTACAACTATGAGCTGACGCGGTCAACGAGACATATCTGACTGCTGACATCAGGATCGGTGAATTATGACTGACCAAGACCATGCCTCCCAATGATGGTCCCCGGAAATGAATTAATCTGGTGAAACGAGTAACGATCGAGGAAGAGGCGATTGCTAAATATTTGCAGAGTTGAAATCGGATAGGTTAGGCCAGTAGCTGAAATATCGCAGCTCACTACGACTCAACGCAGCTTACGTTCAATGTGTAGCATTCTCAGAACCGGCCCCGAAGAGCAGTAAAAATTGTATGGACAAACGGCAACGAAGATGGCGATGTAGAAATATCAGCCTTTAGCCTAAAAATGTCATCATTACTTATAGATAAAAGGCTTCTTGACGCATTTAAACTTGAGGGTAGTGAAATGTTCAGCCCGACCTTACCAAGCCACATCGTTTATAGACGATGGGGTCAGTGATCTTCCTTGCTATTGTTCACTTCCCCAAACTTATTGAGTCAAGTACCTATTTTTCGGCTGCAGCGAGTGAAGTACGTCAAGCTGTGATTAAACATCATCGCCAAATCAACGATCTGCCGGTCGTTGCGGCCTCTTAAATCACATGTCTCTTCAACCATTCATTTACCGACATCTCGACCTGAAGATACGGTGTCAGGTAGACACAACGAAGAACACATTCAAACCACAATGGAGAAGAAATGAGATTTCCTGATAAGAAGAATTCAAGTACAAATTCAGAACTGCAATGGCTAATAATACATCCCTGTTGTGTTTTTAACAGTAGCTAGATGTCCGTTCATAAGACACCTCTCACTTTTCTGTTTTAAGTCTTTATGAAGCCTAATACTAATAGGTCACAATATTTGCTAGTGTCAGTTATTATTTTCGGTAACAGTATTCAGCCTGCCTGGAGTCCATATTCTTCAGGATCAGGCTTAAGGTTGTAAAGGAAGGAAAGCTGTTTAAATTAATGGCTGTTTCTAGTGCTTATGTCGGGGGAATTGGTTGTAACGAAATGTCAAGTTATGCCTGGAGCGAAAACGGGCGGGCTTTCTTGTGTCTCTGTTATTCGAAAATGATCGGAAGTTGATGGAGAGAGCGTGGATAAAAAGGTTGGAGTATAATTAGGGTCCAGTGGTAACGTGAGAGAGAAATGTATATTTGTTTTCCTGGTTAAGATTTTCTTTTTCTTTTAAATCTCGAACTGATTATATTATAATGAATGATTATATAATGAAGCAAGCTGAGGGACACAGAACTGAATTAAACGATTCCAGGTGTAATTATAATAATGACGGGGAAAAAAGATATAATGCGTGCGGATAATAAATTAAGTTGGTTGTTTGTTTTAATTTTTCTCCTTCACATCCACTGAAATGTGTTTTGTTTACTTTTTCAAATGTTGGAAATTCTACATTATTTTGTAAACTATAAACATGTTCTCAATATGTTTATTATTGGATAAAAAAAATTATTTTGTTTATTATTCCTTTCAGTGCTATATACATGCAATAATGTGCAAGAATTCACGTGACTTTCATGTGTCCATTGTAGAGTCATTTGTTCACCGAAATACAGGTACTCTTCATATCTGTATTGGTATTACTGGTGCATGATTATAATTTAACCATAAAAGTTAATACTAAAATAACAATTCTGATGAAACAGTTAGTGTGAATTTAATAACAAACGTGGGCATGATCATCATCATGTACTGGGCCTAGTGGCGTAGGTGATCATGTCTCTCCACAACTTTCGATCTCGGCAGCTATTTATCATTTCTTTTGTTGACCTTCTGCCAAGCCATTCTCTTAAGCTGTCTGTTATTTTTTCTCTTTGCTTCCCTCTATCTCTTCGTCCCTCAATTTTTCCAGTTGTTACAATATATTCAGGTTGTTCTCTTCTCATTATATGGCCAAAAAATGATGATTGTCTCTTCCTAACATTGGAAATTAGCTCTCTTTTTGCTTTGACCTCTCTCAGAACCTCTTCATTACTCTTCTTAGCTGCCCATGGTATTCTCAACATTCTTCTGTAAAACCACATTTCTACAGAATCCAGTGATTTTCTTGTCTGTTGTCCTATTGTCCATGATTCGCATCCATATGTTAAGACTGGCTCTACATAATATTTAAGAACTCTTTTTCTTGTTTCTATTGTCAAAAATGGATTGCATTTTTTGGAAAGCTGCTTTTGCTTGAGCCATTCTGCATCTCACTCCTTTGTACATCTTCCGTCTGAGGTTAACAAAGTTCCCAAATATTTAAATTCATTTACCTGTTTTAATATTGTTCCACTTGTCTTTATTTTGCACTGAGGTGATGTCTTTTTCTTTGTTGTTACCATTACCTCTGTCTTTTTGCTATTAAGGCTGAGTCCTTTATTTTTGCTTTCTTTCATTACAATGTCCAACATTTCTTGTAACTCATTTTCACTCTTAGCGATTAATACTGTATCATCAGCATACCTTAGATTATTTATATTATGACCTCCAATTGTTATTCCAGGCATGCCCCTTATGGATCTTAAAATAATCTCACTATAAATATTAAACAAATCTGGTGACAGCACAACCTTGTCTAACACCCTGTTTTATTTGTTGAAACATTCCCAATTGGTTTCCAGTTCTTATGGCTGCTGTTTGTTGCCAGCACATGTTCTTTATTATTACATGATAACATTTACATAATTTTGCAGGGGAAAATAATTGGAGTGACAGTAAGATAGTTAGGTAGACTCGATAAGTTATTAATGCGAATAAATAAAATAACAGGAGACATGTTTTCAATGAAGCGTCTACAGGTGTTTTTTCTCAGAATTAATAACAATGACAACAAATGTTGCAGATGTGAGCATATCTCTCGAAAGTAGATAGCAACTTCCATAGCCTGTAATGTTATTTATAGAAAAAATGCTACTTAATTGGCGAGCATTTCGCCGTTTTAATTACGTGCTTGTCACGTGGCAAATTACGAAAGAGAGGCTGAAAGCCTGTTTTGATTTTGCACTGTTGGACTGAAAACGATCGATTGGAAACAAATTATTTGTTTGCTGTTGTATGGAAATTGTTGAGTGCTGCAATAGAGGAGCATATTCTAATTAGTTCTCAGTTTAAAAACAATTTCTCGTGCCTGGACTTATTTCCGTTCCTGTAAGTAACATGCCGATAATTAAGCCACGTTGCTTTCATTTTTGTCGGCAACCACTTAGTTTGTTGAAGATTGACACACTGATTTGCTAAAGAGGGGATTGGCGCACCTAGGGACATGTTCAGAGTGGAATGATGATGGCCAGCAAATAACTCAAATAACACAATAACTCTAATAACTCAAACAACGCTGATCTGAAGCCAAGAAAAATGGGTTAATGTGATCACTTCAGACCAGAAACTACGTGTTCAATTCCCACATATTGTGATTTCTTTTTTGACCGACACCGCTTCAGGGAGAATCCAGCCACTGAAAATTGGTACATAAAATTATCTAATTGGAAAATATGGCGGCCTGGAATGATACTGACAACGTTGTACTGTAAAAAAAATATGCAGTTGGTCACATAATTATATAAACACCATTAGGAGGAAACTCTTTAATTATACACTGATTTATTTGAAAACAACGTGAAAACACTAAACACTGAAATACTTAAATTTGTTTGTGAAGAATAGTTAAAGACAACCCAGGAGAGTGTGAGAGGGTATGAAACATGCATTTTTCATACAATAAACTCAGATATAACATGCACCAAAGGAACAGCTCTAGATGCCGGGATGAACTAACTTTCCAAAAGTTCATGGTCAAATAGAACTTTGAGCCCGCAATGACAACAGAAACTGACGGGAAAAGAAGACTCATTCAACAAAGACGTTCAAGAGTAGTAGAATTCACCAGAATCACTAGGGCGGTGATATAAGCTATTGACACACTAGGGTAATGATATGAGCCATTGACACAGTAAGGCAATGATATGAGCCATTGACACAGTGGAGAAATGATATGAGCCATTGACACAGTAAGGTAATGATATGAGCCATTGACACAGTAAGGAAATTATATGAGCCATTGACACAGTAAGGCAATGATATGAGCCATTGACACAGTGGGGAAATGATATGAGCCAGTGACACAGTAAGGTAATGATATGAGCCATTGACAAAGTGGGGAAATGATATGAGCCATTGACACAGTAAGGAAATTATATGAGTCAATGACACAGTGGGGAAATGATATGAGCCATTGACACAGTAAGGAAATTATATGAGCCATTGTCACAGTAAGGAAATGATATGAGCCATTGACACAGTGGGGAAAATAATATGAGCCATTGACAAAGTGGGGAAATTATATGAGCCATTGACACAGTGGAGAAATGATATGAGCTATTGATACACTAGGGTAATGATATGAGCCATTGACACAGTAAGACAATGATAGGAGCCATTGACACAGTGGAGAAATGATATGAGCCTTTGACACAGTAAGGAAATGATATAAGCCATTGACACAGTGGGGAAATGATATGAGCCATTGACACACTAGGGTAATGATATGAGCCATTGACACAGTAAGGAAATGATATGAGCCATTGACACAGTGGGGAAATGATATGAGCCATTGACACACTAGGGTAATGATATGAGCCATTGTCACAGTAAGGAAATGATATGAGCCATTGACACAGTGGGGAAAATAATATGAGCCATTGACACAGTAAGGAAATTATATGAGCCACTGACACAGTGAGGAAATGATATGAGCAATTGACACAGTAAGGTAATGATATGAGCCATTGACACAGTGAGGAAATGATATGAGCCATTGACACAGTAAGGAAATGATATAAGCCATTGACACAGTGGGGAAATGATATGAGCCATTGACACACTAGGGTAAAGATATGAGCCATTGACACAGTAAGGAAATGATATGAGCCATTGACACAGTGGGGAAATGATATGAGCCATTGACACAGTGGGGAATAGATATGAGCCATTGACACAGTAAGGAAATGGTATGAGCCATTGTCACAGTGGAGAAATGATATGAGCTATTAACACACTAGGGTAATGATATGAGCCATTGACACAGTGGGGAAATGATATGAGCCATTGACACAGTAAGGCAATGATAGGAGCCATTGACACAGTGGAGAAATGATATGAGCCATTGACACAGTAAGGCAATGATATGAACCATTGACACAGTGGGGAAATGATATGAGCCATTGACACAGTGGGGAAATGATATGAGCCATTGACACAGTAAGGAAATGATGTAAGCCATTGACACAGTGGGAAAATGATATGAGCCATTGACACAGTAAGGAAATTATATGAGCCATTGACACAGTGGGGAAATGATATGAGCCATTGACACAATAAGGAAATGATATGAGCCATTGACACAGTAAGGCAATGATATGAGCCATTGACACAGTGGGGAAATGTTATGAGCCATTGACACAGTAAGGAATTTATATGAGCCATTGAGACAGTAATGCAATGATATGAGCCCTTGTCACAGTAAGGAAATGATAAGAGGCATTGACACAATAATGCAATGATATGAGCCCTTGACACAGTAGAGTAATGATATGAGCGGGGAATCATAGCAGGAAGAGGTATGTATTGCAGCTGCTTTTGTAATAAACACTAGCAACAGAAAATAGCATTTTTAATGTGTTTCTTACTTCCGCGACAAGCGTGTACATCTAAAAGGATGAATTTGATTTTACTTCCATTTGTTCAACGAACAGATAGTGACAGATTTACATGCTAATTTATATGATAATAGTAGATTTGTTTTCACTTTACAGCGAACATATAATGAGATCACTAGTAGACAAAAAAAGGTTTGAAGTCAACGGTCACAACATAAATAATTTACGATACGCGGATGACACAGTCTTAATAGCAGAGACAGAGAATGAGCTACAAGAAATGATAGATATAATAGTAAAAGAAAGCAACAAGAAAGGTCTCAGTCTGAATAGTAAGAAAACAGAAGTAATGGTTATATCGAAGAAACAATCATCCCCATCATGCAGCAAAAAACTAAACAAGACAAATCTGAAACAAGTGCAACGTTTCAAATACTTGGGCACAATAATAACATCAGATGGAAGATGCACCACAGATATAAAAAGCAGAATAGCTCATGCCAAAATAGCATTTCGGAAAATGAAAAATATTTTATGCAACAAATCTATGTCAATAGAAATGAGAAAGAGAGTTCATCGATGCTATATAGAACCAATTCTGACCTATGGAAGCGAATCATGGACAATAGACAAACAAATGAAAAGACGATTAATGGCCACAGAGATGGGATTTCTCAGAAGAATGTTGAAAGTTCCCTAGACAGCTAAAAAGACCAATGAGAAAGTCCTCAAAGAGGCCAATACAAAAAGGGAGCTCTTAAAAAACACCAGAAAGAAGCAATCAACATTTTTTGGGCACATCATGAGAAGATGAAAGTTGGAATACTTAGTTACAACTGGCAAAATAAAAGGAAAGAGAGATCGCGGGCGACAAAGAGAGAAAATACTGGATAGCTTGGTGTCATGGCATGGAAAACAGTCAACAACAGAACTCATACGATGCACTGTGGATAGAAGATTGTGGAAGGACATGATCGCCAACGCCAACCGGTACGGCACACGATGATGATGATGATGGTGAATAGTAGATTGTTTATTGTATAGCCCTTTCCGTATTGTCAGACGGTCTAGTGGTGGCTAATGTCTATTTTTCTTTTGTGAGGTTTTGTTTTTGTCGAACAGCTTCTCTCGTGGCTAATTCTACCAATGTTTGATAAACAGACACGGCCACAATCAGGCCCACTGATCCACAAGGTTTTCCATCCTTTTTCATAATAATCTCTCGCTCTCTCTCTCTCTCTCTCTCTCTCTCTCTCTCTCTCTGTGTGTGATCAAGACTCAATCAGAGTAGGATTCCAGACTCTCTCATGAAGTCAGCTGTCTGTTTAAGCGAATCGATTGTCCCATATAGTTTTTCTTCCAGGGAGGTGGGCGTGGACCACATTGCTCTTCGCAGGTCTGTGTACTTCGGGAGCAATCCTGTAGAACATGTTTTGTAGTCATATTGTCCAGTGTACAGTGGCATAGGCTGGTTGTACCTATTTTGAATTTGGTGAACATGTGATTTCTCATTCTATTGTGACCAGTGTGTAGGCGAAGTATGATGACTTGATCCCTCCTTGATAGTTGGCAGTATCCGTCACTCTCGTTATGCTTTGGGTGTTCTCGTTTTCATTTTTCATGGAGCTGACCCTTAAGGATGGATTTGGCTTCATCATAACTGAGCGGATGGTTCTCTTGCGGTAATCTCCCTCCCTCTTTAGCTAATTTGTCTGCGCGTTAGTTCCCGTGTATATTACAGTGTGATGGTATCCACTGAATGACTACTCTCTGGAAGTTATTGCATAGTTGGTCCAGGGTTGTTCTCAAGTCATCTAGTTCATTGTTCTTGGGGCTTTTTAGAGCTGATAGTACTGACAGTGCATCAGTCAGAATCACCAATTTATTGTGCATGCTATTTTTGTGTTGAGTAGCCAGTGTTGCAACATTTCTGATGGCCTCAGTTTCTGCTTTAAAGTTGTTTGAGAATTTTCCAGTAGCTATTGACTTGGTGATCTCGTCCTAGTTATTCAGCGTCAAGAACACACCTCCCACTCCATTTCTGGTGGCATTTGTAGCAGAGCCATCTGTGTATATGTGGGACCAAGAGTCCTGTGGGTAGGTATCGTGTATGTGTTTTTCTGCTACGTGTTTTCTTTCTGTGTCTGATTGGGTGCCTTTTTTCATGATTCCTGTTATATTTTCTTTAAGTTCTAGTATTTTATGCTTTCCATGAGGAGACATGTCAGATGGGCCCAAGGGTTTCGATATTGTTTGGGAAAGTACTGGGTCTCCAGTAGTTAATTCATTGGCAATTGCAGCGAAGTTGCTCCTCTTTAATCGTACAATTCCGGAACCAGTTATTCTTTGGTGCATGGGGTGACTAAGGAACCCTCTATATTTCTCCGCTTGTTTCAATACTTTAGTGACCCGTCTGTCATCTAAGGGTTGTAAACCTGTTACTGTTTCTAGAGTCTTGATATGTGTAGATTTCATTGCACCAGTGATGATACGGGCAGCTTGGTTCTGTGTTCTGTTAATTTTGCTAAGGCATGATTTGGATTTTTCATGATAATACAACACCATATAGTATTTGCTTGGGGATGCATTTTTCTTCCATTCGCTGGACGTGCCCCAGCCATCTTAGTTTTTGACATCTGAGCTTCGACATGATTGTTAGTGTATTAGTAACAAATAATAATACATAAATATTATTATATGGGGAACTTCCGAGGCGATAATAGGGAATAATAGAACAAATAAGTATGTGTTAGCACTCGGAAAAATTAACAGACAAACAACAACAGAAAAAAACGAAGAACAATATATGGTCCGAAGTGGGATCGAACCCGTACTCCCTGGCACCGCGCCTTGCCACGAGAGGCCGAACGCTTGGCACACTGCCACTCAGCCAACTAAAAAATTGGCTATTGTAGTAGTGTCTTCCACGAAAGGCGCTCTCAATGACTATAGCATAGGGTAACGATCTCAGACCGGAAATAAATTGTATATTTGTACTTTCCTATTAATGCAAGTATCTCCCAGTAGGGCTGAATACTTGTGTTGTAGACAAACATTTATTGGACGAAACAGCACGAATAGTAGTTTCCAGTGGTTATATACTGGTAACAAATAATAATACATAAATATTATTATATGGGGAACTTCCGAGGCGATAATAGGGAATAATAGAACAAATAAGTATGTGTTAGCACTCGGAAAAATTAACAGACAAACAACAACAGAAAAAAACGAAGAACAATATATGGTCCGAAGTGGGATCGAACCCGTACTCCCTGGCACCGCGCCTTGCCACGAGAGGCCGAACGCTTGGCACACTGCCACTCAGCCAACTAAAAAATTGGCTATTGTAGTAGTGTCTTCCACGAAAGGCGCTCTCAATGACTATAGCATAGGGTAACGATCTCAGACCGGAAATAAATTGTATATTTGTACTTTCCTATTAATGCAAGTATCTCCCAGTAGGGCTGAATACTTGTGTTGTAGACAAACATTTATTGGACGAAACAGCACGAATAGTAGTTTCCAGTGGTTATATACTGGTAACAAATAATAATACATAAATATTATTATATGGGAACTTCCGAGGCGATAATAGGGAATAATAGAACAAATAAGTATGTGTTAGCACTCGGAAAAATTAACAGACAAACAACAACAGAAAAAAACGAAGAACAATATATGGTCCGAAGTGGGATCGAACCCGTACTCCCTGGCACCGCGCCTTGCCACGAGAGGCCGAACGCTTGGCACACTGCCACTCAGCCAACTAAAAAATTGGCTATTGTAGTAGTGTCTTTTTACAGTTATTCTGTAAAATCATCCTAAATAGAATAAAGGATTCAATAGATACAGTAATGCGTGAAGAACAGGCTGGGTTTAGAAAAGGGAGAAGCTGTCTTGACCACATTTTCACTCTACGACTTATATTGGAGGAACATATTGAAAAGCAAAAACCTTTTGTACTTAACTTCATCGACTTCAAAAAAGCATTTGATAGTATTCATAGAGATTCTTTGTGGAAAATTCTGAAGCAATATGGTTTACCATCAAAAATCATAAATATTATCAAAGACATGTATGATGGTTACACATGTGCAGTTCGAACAGAGGAAGGACTGAGCGAATGTTTCCCAATAGAAACTGGGGTTAAACAAGGATGTATTTTATCGCCCTTGTTATTTGGAATTGTTATGGACTTCATAATGAAGAAATGCTGCACTGGTAATAAAGGCATCGAATGGATACAAGGAGACCATTTGGAGGACCTCGACTTTGCTGATGACATAGTTCTCATCAGCAGTCAGATAAAAACGATGCAGGAAAACACAAATGAACTATCATCAATAGCCAGCAAAATTGGGCTTGAGGTCAATCATGAAAAGACTAAAGTCATGAAAAGTTTAATTCCAACAAGTGACAAAATATACATGGAAAACAAACCAGTAGAAGAGATCGATCACTTTATCTATCTTGGAAGTCACATTGATCGAGAAGGGGATACGAGCAAAGAAATTAGAATCAGACTGGCTAAAGCAGCAATGTCTTTCAGAATCCTTGAAAAGTTGTGGAAATCAAAACTCATTAGCACAAACACAAAACTTAGGCTATTCAAATCAAATGTACTATCAACCCTTACGTATGCGTGTGAAAGCTGGAAAGCAACAAGAGATATAGAAACAAAGTTGAACGCATTCGAAAATAAATGTCTAAGGAAAATACTTGGTATAGAATGGAACGAATTCAAAACAAACGAGGAAATTAGAGAAATCGCCAATCAACCACTAATATCTTCAGTAATAAAGAAAAGACGATGGTCATACGTTGGACATGTGATGAGAAGAGATAATAATCGAATAGCGAAGCAAGCCCTCATATGGGAAACAACAGGTAAAAGAAAAAGAGGAAGACCCAGGGAGACACTGAGAAGAACATTGATGAGAGAGGCAAGAGCAGCAGGAATCGGCTCCCTCAATGAGATAGAACTGCTTGCACAGAACAGAGACAGATGGCGAGATTTAATAAAATATCTTTAAAAGAAAACTGCTAGAACAAAAATTCATATAGGAGAAGGTGTATCTTGGTCTACGCCCTATGGGCCGGTTACGGCTCGAAAGGTCAATAGATAGTAGTGTCTTCCACGAAAGGCGCTCTCAATGACTATAGCATAGGGTAACGATCTCAGACCGGAAATAAATTGTATATTTGTACTTTCCTATTAATGCAAGTATCTCCCAGTAGGGCTGAATACTTGTGTTGTAGACAAACATTTATTGGACGAAACAGCACGAATAGTAGTTTCCAGTGGTTATATACTGGTAACAAATAATAATACATAAGTATTATTATATGGGGAACTTCCGAGGCGATAATAGGGAATAATAGAACAAATAAGTATGTGTTAGCACTCGGAAAAATTAACAGACAATAAATGTTTGTCTACAACACAAGTATTCAGCCCTACTGGGAGATACTTGCATTAATAGGAAAGTACAAATATACAATTTATTTCCGGTCTGAGATCGTTACCCTATGCTATAGTCATTGAGAGCGCCTTTCGTGGAAGACACTACTACAATAGCCAATTTTTTAGTTGGCTGAGTGGCAGTGTGCCAAGCGTTCGGCCTCTCGTGGCAAGGCGCGGTGCCAGGGAGTACGGGTTCGATCCCACTTCGGACCATATATTGTTCTTCGTTTTTTTCTGTTGTTGTTTGTCTGTTAATTTTTCCGAGTGCTAACACATACTTATTTGTTCTATTATTCCCTATTATCGCCTCGGAAGTTCCCCATATAATAATATTTATGTATTATTATTTGTTACCAGTATATAACCACTGGAAACTACTATTCGTGCTGTTTCGTCCAATAAATGTTTGTCTACAACACAAGTATTCAGCCCTACTGGGAGATACTTGCATTAATAGGAAAGTACAAATATACAATTTATTTCCGGTCTGAGATCGTTACCCTATGCTATAGTCATTGAGAGCGCCTTTCGTGGAAGACACTACTACAATAGCCAATTTTTTAGTTGGCTGAGTGGCAGTGTGCCAAGCGTTCGGCCTCTCGTGGCAAGGCGCGGTGCCAGGGAGTACGGGTTCGATCCCACTTCGGACCATATATTGTTCTTCGTTTTTTTCTGTTGTTGTTTGTCTGTTAATTTTTCCGAGTGCTAACACATACTTATTTGTTCTATTATTCCCTATTATCGCCTCGGAAGTTCCCCATATAATAATATTTATGTATTATTATTTGTTAGTGTATTAGCACGTTGCAGGACAGTTAAGTTGGTTATTTTGTCCTGCCATTTGATGTGCGTTATTCTGCGGAGACATCGCATGTGGAAGACATTTACGTTTTTTTCGTGATTTGAGTATGTTGTCCAGGTTTCAGATCCATATAATAGCGTGCTAAGTATACAAGACATTGTTTACTATGCTACTATATATGTTACCTTTACAGATTTGAATGTAAGTGATTAAATTTGATTTCATTTTTAAATGGAGCCCATCCAAGTTTTAAGGCTTATATGGAATGTGTAATGCTAGTACCAATCTTATTTTAAAAACCAGCTGACTTTTTGGGTAATGCGGTCAGTATCACGCCAAGTCGCCGACTATCAAAGAAAAAGTATGGTACCCATTTTCGGAGACTGAGTGAATCTTGAAGCCGCGTCGATTCGAGAAAAAAATTAGCCACATCTGGGAATTGAATCCGCACCTTTCTGCTCTGTAGCGAACGTGATAACCACTCAGCCGTCAGGGATTTATAGCTTAACTCATAACAGGAAACTGTCGGGTGAAATTATTTTCCAGTGTCGTTGTTGAGATGATTTGATCTCTATCAGTCCGCTCTAGTGAGTGCTATGTGATTAAAGATACACAATTTTCTGTATTAGAAATGTTGCTGTCTTGGTCTTTTACTAACACACTACAAGCCTTAACAGACTCACACCCTGAACGTAATGTTTGCAAAAGTTAATTTATTGGCTATTGGTTATGGAAGGCCTCGGTATCACTGCAAACGAATTAAAATCCATAATTGCACAACCGCCTGTGCCAGTGGAATCATCTGAATTACTAACTCATCTTCCAAACAAAGAAAGGTAATTGTAGTCCCCATCGTAGCAGTCTCAGCACACGCTAAAAGACATAAGGCGAAACCGCGCAGAAAGTGAACACAGCCAACTGTTCCCTGTCATACGATATATCATCATTCATCGTAAACAATTGGAATATCGAAACATGATCAAAACGGATGAGACACACAGCTCATGGTGTGCACAGAACACTTAACTCAGTAGCTCCTGCAACAAGCCGGGCTTGGAATATGAGGAAACTGCAACAATGAACACTTTTCAGACACAGCTTTCAATGGTTCCTGCCACCTATCCACCATATACCGGAATTTCACGTCCTCCCGAAAATGATGATCGTCATATTGAGAACAAAAATGTATAGCTTTTGACGATGTTAGGATATTGTTCTTGACTGCAACCGAACATATAAACACCCTGTTAGTTATAAACACAAAATCATCGGTCGACTTGACGGAGCAGTCCACAGTAAATGCGTTTCAGCTTGTAAATAACTTGCGTTAAAACATATGCACGTCGGACATTGAACAGCACTAAATGTGACGTAAAGCGCATGACAACACTAGATGGTGAAAGTCGCTTTTACAAACAATTTAAGTTAATTTAATTCCTACTCATGTTTAATAACAGCAACAATACAAAATGGTAAAACAGTAAGAAAAGGTTCCCTCCACGCCTTACTAGGCGCATGGAGCATATGGTGTTAGTAACCATATTTTTCTATGACCAAGGCACGGATGATATGTAGTAATCACATAATGATAATAAAATTAATTATTTAAAAATATTAATGAAATCTTCCTAGATTCTCTCTCTCTCTCTCTCTCTCTCTCTCTCTCTCTCTCTCTCTCTATATATATATATATATATATATATATATATATATATATATATATATAAATATATATATATATATATCATCAATCAGCATCATCAAGTACCGTGCCTACTGGCGTAGGTGATCGTGTCTCTCCATAATTTTCGATCTCGGCAGCTATTTATCATTTCTGTTGTTGACCCTCTGCCAAGCCATTCTCTTAAGCTGTCTGTTATTTTTTATGTTTGCTTCCCTCTATCTCTTCGACCCTCAATTTTTCCATTTGTTGCAAAATATTCCAGTTGTTCTCTTCTCATTACATGGCCAAAAATGATGATTGTCTCTTCCTAACATTGGAAATTAGCTCTCTTTTTGCTTTGACCTCTCTCAGAACATTTTCATTACTCTTCTTAACTGTCCACGGTACTCTCAACATTCTTCTGTAAAACCACATTTCTACAGACTCCAGTGATTTTCTTGTCTGTTGTCCTATTGTCCATGATTCGCATCCATATGTTAAGACTGGCTCTACATAATATTTAAGAACTCTTTTTCTTGTTTCTATTGTCAAAAATGGATTGCATTTTTTGGAAAGCTGCTTTTGCTTGAGCCATTCTGCATCTCACTCCTTTGTACATCTTCCGTCTGAGGTTAACAAAGTTCCCAAATATTTAAATTCATTTACCTGTTTTAATATTGTTCCACTTGTCTTTATTTTGCACTGAGGTGATGTCTTTTTCTTTGTTGTTACCATTACCTCTGTCTTTTTGCTATTAAAGCTGAGTCCTTTATTTTTGCTTTCCTTCACTATAATGTCCAACATTTCTTGTAATTCATTTTCACTCATCGCGATTAAGACTGTATCATCAGCATACCTTAGATTATGTATATTATGACCTCCAATTGTTATTCCAGGCATGTCCCTTATGGATCTCAAAATAATCTCACTATAAATATTAAACAAATCTGGTGACAGCACACAGCCCTGTCTAACACCCTGTTTTATTTGTTGAAACATTCCCAATTGGTTTACAGTTCTTATGGCCGCTGTTTGTTGCCAGTACATGTTCTTTATTATTCTTAGATCTTTGCTGTCTACGTGTATGCTTTCTAAAATTTTGGATTATTTCTTGGTGCTTTACTTTGTCAAATGCCTTGATGTAATCTATGAACCATAGGTATAGATCTGTTTTCACCTCTATGGCTCTTTCCACTAAAGATCTTATGATATAAATAGCATTGCTTGTTCCTTTATCTCTAACAAAACCACACTGTTCATCGCTAATTTCTGGACTGATTTTGTTTCGCACTCTTAGCATGATGATTCTTAGTTATATCTTAGTCATATGACTCATAAGGCTTATTGTGCGATGATCATCGCATTCAATCGCACCCGATTTCTTTGGTATTGCTATGAATATTTATTTGAGCATGTCGCCTGGTATATATCCGCTGTTGTAGATATCATTCAATATCTTTGTTAATATTTCTATTCCAAAACCAGCCTTGGCTTCAATCTCTTCTTTAGTTATATTATCTGGGTCAGGAGCTTTGCCTGCTTTTATATTGCGCAAGGCGTCTTCCACTTCATCTCTGAGTATTTGTGGTCCTTCTCCATTATCCTTAATATTTACTTCCTTTAGTTCATCATTATAAAGATCTTTAATGTATTCTGTTCATCATATATATATATATATACATATATACAGTGAATAGAGAGACAGACAGACAGATAGATAGATAGATAGATAGATAGATAGATAGATAGATAGATAGATAGATAGATAGATAGATAGATAGATAGATAGATAGATAGATAGATAGATAGATAGATAGATAGATAGATAGATAGATAGATAGATAGATAGATAGATAGATAGATAGATAGATAGATAGATAGATAGATAGAAATGATTTGAGTTCATGTCGAGAGCCTCGCTCTGTTTCTAGTCTAGGATGATCTCCTTGTTGTATCCTCCACTTGTGCACAGTTCTCACCTCGAACGCGCGGACAAATTATTCAACCTGTTAATCGTCAAAGCCTCGTCAAAGATTTAAACGAAAAAAATCTAGGAAAACAGCAGCTGTGTTGAGGTTAGTTCTGCTAAAGCAATGGAACCTGAATATCCGTTCAAGACAAATACAAGATACAATTATCATCATCATGAGTTTAAGAGAGAGAGAGGTACAAAGAGATAGACAGATAGACAGATAGATAGATAGATAGATAGATAGATAGATAGATAGATAGATAGATAGATAGATAGATAGATAGATAGATAGATAGATAGATAGATAGATAGATAGATAGATAGATAGATAGATAGATAGATAGATAGATAGATAGATAGATAAATGTATATATATATATAGATAGATAAATAAATAGATAGATAGATAGATAGATAGATAGATAGATAGATAGATAGATAGATAGATAGATAGATAGATAGATAGATAGATAGATAGATAGATAGATAGATAGATAGATAGATAGATAGATAGATAGATAGATAGATCGATAGATAAATAGATAGATAGATAGATAGATAGATAGATAGATAGATAGATAGATAGATAGATAGATAGATAGATAGATAGATAGATAGATAGATAGATAGATAGATAGATAGATAGATAGATAGATAGATAGATAGATAGATAGATAGATAGATAGATAGATAGATAGATAAATGTATATATATATATAGATAGATAGATAGATAGATAGATAGATAGATAGATAGATAGATAGATAGATAGATAGATAGATAGATAGATAGATAGATAGATAGATAGATAGATAGATAGATAGATAGATAGATAGATAGATAGATAGATAGATAGATAGATAGATAGATAGATAGATAGATAGATGGGTAGGTGGGTGGATGTATAGAAAGATAGATAGATAGATAGATAGATAGATAGATAGATAGATAGATAGATAGATAGATAGATAGATAGATAGATAGATAGATAGATAGATAGATAGATAGATAGATAGATAGATAGATAGATAGATAGATAGATAGATAGATAGATAGATAGATAGATAGATGTTTGGGGTGAGGATGGGTAGTGAGACGGGCAGGGCGACAGAAAACTTGAGAGAGCAGGCTGTGACATTGAATGAAAACTCCAATTACGCGAACTCTTGATTTGACAGCATGTACGTACATCACTCACTTGACTTCAAATCGATTCATCAAAATTGTTTCCGACTGTGTCTTTTCCCCTCGTTTTCTACACGTGTTTCCCCCCTCGGCCTGCAGCTCGTGTTAAGGAGACCCGCTGGCACGTGCTCTGTTGTGGAACAGTGGCTGCAGAGCAATCAATGTTGTTTTTGTTCTGGGACGTTTACTGTCAACAGTTATGTGTGTCTACAACTGTTCTTTATTTATGACTTTCCAAAGAATGAGCTAATAAATGTTTTAAGTGTGTTTATTTTATAAAACCATACTAGTTTATACTGAATTTATATATCTCAAAGTCAGAATTTCTCTCTCTATTGTCTGTCTGCCTGTCTGACTACTTGCCTGCCTGTCTGTCTGTCTGTCTCTCTCTCTCTCTCTCTCTCTCTCTCTCTCTCTCTTAGTTGTCTGCCAATTTTCTCACTTTCAATATCTGCTCTTCCACGAATGCTTGGAATAGTTCAGAATAATAATTTCTGTTTTACTGGGTTTTTTTTCCTTCCTGTTTTAAATTAACAAATAAATCGATAACTTCTGACTTGCAGTTCAGCTTGGCTTGAATACATTCCGAGAGTAGCTTCATACTGGGGCTATCAATCACAAACCAGCTGGAGATAAACACGGCGGGAAAACACGTTTCTAGAACCAGAAGAGTTAGTGTAAAAATGGCCGAGGATATGATGAATATCAAACTGCTATGGCAAGTGTGTGATAACTTAATTTGGCTAAATGTTACGTATTTCCTTTGAGATGTGAGCTGGTGGTTCTTTACTGCCATGAACTGTCGTCCAAAGTTGCAGGTACAGCTAAAATGAGAACAACTCTAGTTGGACTAAATTGCACTGATATTTGCTAGTGATATTTTAGTTGTGTTTGCTCATTTAAAAAAAATTCCCTATAAATAATTCTTCTTTTGTTTATCTAATTTGATTATAAGAAAATTATAACTTAAATTAAAAACCTTTTGCCGTTTAAAATAGTAACTTTCATGCACCAAAACGTGCCGCTAGCTTAGTGGTGAGTGAACTGGACTACAAAGGACAAGAGGTAGGGTTCGATTCCAAATGACGGCTTCCGGGTTCACCCAGCCTTAAAAGGGTACCGGATTTTTTTGGGGACAGTAAAGCAGCACTGGCGTAATACCGACCACATTATCCCGAAAATCAAATGCTGTAGGTCTGTAAAATTTATGGTCACTAACACCATATTCTCTATACGCCACTTGGCGTGACTGAGCTCTTTCCTTTTTTTTATGCATAAAAAGTGTCAAATTTGTTCATTTTTAAAATGTGTCTTCTCATAAGCAATATTCAATTAAAAATGTCCTAATAAATTCGTTAACTCAGCTAGATAACTTTTTTATTGTTGTTGTGCGGTGTCACAGATTTGAAAGACTCCAATAAAATATTAATTTTAAGAGTGGGCACGATGTAGTCATGTAGTCAGTGGATCTTCATCCATTTGAAGGAGACAGAAAAGAGCCCCGTTGTGTGGTGACGTTTGAGAATATGGTGTTAGTGACCATATTTTTTACAGACTTTCGGCATATTTTATTTAAGCAATGGGGTCAGTATAAAGCCGGTACTAATTTTCTTTCCCAGAAATTAATCCGCTGGGCGAACCTGGAAGCTGTAGGCCAGGATCGAACACGACCTCTTGTCCTTAGAAGTCTAGTTCACTAACCACGGAGCTATTGCGGCTCTCAATATCAACCCATAAACGCTGTACAGGATTATAGGATTATAGGATTATAGGATTATAACCAAAATGTCACAAGAGGTTAAAATTAGCAGCCGTGAACGTTATGCATAAATGACGATGATTACAAAATATGTATAATTTTAATGAAATAAATCATTTGTGAAACCTGTCGAGAAAACGTATAGGACCATACAATGTTGTTATGTTATGTAGTTATATAGTTAGTCGAAGGCCTCGGTATCAGTGCAAAGGATTTAAAATCCATAATTGCTCAACCGCCCGTGCCGGTGGAATCATCAGAATTAATATCTCAGTGCATTGAAGGATCCAAACAAAGAAAGGCGGCTGCAGTCCCCATCATAGTAGCTACATCACACGCCAAGAGACATAAGGCGTAACCGCACCGAAAGTGAACACAGCCAAACTGTCCTTTGTCATACGATATCATCATTCATCGTAAACAATCGGAATATCGAAACACGATCAGGATGAAATATACAGCTCACGGTGTGCATAGAGCACTAAACTCAGTAGCTCCAGCAAGAAGCCGGACATGGAATATGAGGAAACTGCAACAAAGAACACTTTTCAAACAGAACCTCAACGGTTCCTGTCGCATATCCACCATATTGACCGGAAGTAAAATAAAGGCCGATTGTCAAGTGTTGACGTCATGAGGTTTTTGGCTCTGCGATCTTAGTGGATCCCTAATGGATCAACTTTTTCACTCATCCATGATTCGACCCAGATCTACTGGTTTCTAACTATCTATTGACCTTTCGAGCCGTAGCCGGCCCATAGGGCATAGACCCAGATACTTCTTCTCTTATCTAAATTTTTGTTCTAGCAGTTTTCAATCCTTGTAAAGATGTTTTATCAAATCTCGTCATTTGTCTCTGTTCTGCGCAAGCAGCTCTATCTCACTGAGGGATCTACTGGTTTAGAGCATGATAATTTATCGATTCTGCCACCCGCTAATGATGATGTCTTTATTATGAACGACGTGAACATGAAGAGCAGAAAAGTGGAGAGTTTCCAGAAAATTATCGATATGTTAAAATAAAGAATTCGGTAGGTACCGAATCAAAAATGTTGAAAATTTCATTATATAATCAATGCTTGATTTTTTAGCTCAATTAAGTACAGGAGCTAGCTTTATCGTCGCTACAGCAGTGTTTATGTGTGTTCGTCTTCAGTTGTGCCAAAGCATCGTTTATATCTCAGCGTTATGTATGCTTCACTATCATTTATCTCAGAGATATGTCTGATTTAATATCATAAATCTCAGCCAAATGTCTGATTTACTATCATTTATCTCAACGTTATGAGTGCTTTAATATAATTTATCTCAGAGATATGTCTGATTTAATATCATTTATCTCAGCGATATGTCTGATTTACTATCATGCATCTCAGCGATATGTCTGATTTATTATCATTTATCTCAGCGTTATAAGTTCTTTACTATCATTTATCTCAGCGTTATGTGTACTTCACTATCATTAATCTCAGCTCTATGTGTGCTTCAATATCATTTATCTTAGCGTTATGTCTGCTTCAATATCATTTATCTCAGCGTTATGTCTGCTTCACTATCATTTATCTCAGCGTTATGTCTGCTTCAATATCATTTATCTTAGCGTTATGTCTGCTTCACTATAATTTATCTCAGCGTTATGTCTGCTTCACTATCATTTATCTCAGCGTTATGTCTGCTTCACTATCATTTATCTCAGCGTTATCTCTGCTTCACTATCATTTATCTCAGTGTTATCTCTGCTTCACTATCATTTATCTCAGCGTTATGTGTGCTTCACTATCATTTATCTCAGCGTTATCTCTGCTTCACTATCATTTATCTCAGTGTTATCTCTGCTTCACTATCATTTATCTCAGCGTTATGTCTGCTTCACTATCATTTATCTCAGCGTTATCTCTGCTTCACTATCATTTATCTCAGTGTTATCTCTGCTTCACTATCATTTATCTCAGCGTTATGTCTGCTTCACTATCATTTATCTCAGCGTTATCTCTGCTTCACTATCATTTATCTCAGTGTTATCTCTGCTTCACTATCATTTATCTCAGCGTTATGTGTGCTTCACTATCATTTATCTCAGCGTTATCTCTGCTTCACTATCATTTATCTCAGTGTTATCTCTGCTTCACTATCATTTATCTCAGCGTTATGTGTGCTTCACTATCATTTATCTCAGTGTTATCTCTGCTTCACTATCATTTATCCTAGCTTTTTTGGGTGCTGTAGAATAAATTATTATATCTGTGTAATCTGTGTAATCTGTGTAATATGTGTAGTATGTGTAATATTGTATCATTTATTGAGTGCCTGTGCCTGAGTGGGTAGTGCGTTTGATTCTCGATCAAGAAGAATCGAAATTAGTTCTCAAAAACGGCATATTTTTTTCCAAGTCTGACATGGCTCCGTGGTTCACCCAGGCTCTAAAAATGGACCCGAGAGATTTGTTAAGAAATGAAGGCCGCCGGCACCGATACTGACCACTTCATCCAAAACGTGCCATTGGTCATGCAAACATGTGGTAAATTACACAAAATTACCCATACGTCTGGCAAGGAAGGAGCTTTGACTTTTTAATATATTTTTTAAAATTATCGTTTGTCAGCGTTTATATGTGTTGTGATATCGTTTATCTCAACGGTCAAATGTGCTGTGGTATCGTTTATCTTAACGTTTTTGTGTGCTGTGGTATCGTTTATACTAACGGTTATGTGTGCTGTGGTATCGTTTATACTAACGTTTATGTGTGCTGTGGTATCGTTTATCTCAACGTTTATGTGTGCTGTGGTATTGGTAACGCACAATAAGCCTTACGAGACACATGACTAAGATATTACTAAGAATCATCATGCGAAAAGTGCGAAACAAAATCAGTCCAGAAATTAGTGATGAACAGTGTGATTTTGTTGGAGGTAAAGGAACGAACGATGCCATATACATCATAAGATCTTTAGTAGAAAGAGCCATAGAGGTTAAAACAGATCTATACCTATGTTTCACAGATTATACCAAAGCATTAGACAAAGTAAAGCACCAGGAAATAATCAAAATTTTAGAAAGCATAAACGTAGACAGCAAAGATCTAAGAATAATAAAGATTATGTACTGGCAACAAACAGCGACCATAAGAACTTGCAACCAATTGGGAATGTTTCAACAAATAAAACAGGGTGTTAGACAAGGCTGTGTGCTGTCACCAGATTTGTTTAATACTTATAGTGAGATTATTTTAAAATACATAAGGGGCATGCCTGGAATAACAATTGGAGGTCATAATATAAATAATCTAAGGTATGCTGATGATACAGTCTTATTCGCTAAGAGTGAAAATGAGTTACAAGAAATGTTGGACATTATAGTGAAGAAAGCAAAAATAAAGGACTCAGCCTTAATAGCAAAAAGGCAGAAGTAATGGTAACAACAAAGAAAAAGACAAAACCACAGTGCAAAATAAAGACAAGTGGAACAATATTAAAACAGGTAAATGAATTTAAATATTTGTGAACTTTGTTAACCTCAGATGGAAGATGTTCAAAAGAGGTGAGATGCAGAATTGCTCAGGGAAAAGCAGCTTTCCATAAATTGAGGAAGATACTATGCAATCCATTTTTGACAACAGAAACAAGAAAAAGAGTTTTTAAATATTATGTAGAGCCAGTCTTAACATATGGATGTGAATCATGGACAATAGGACAACAGACAAGAAAATCACTGGAGTCTGCAGAAATGTGGTTTTACAGAAGAATGTTGAGAATACCATGGACAGCTAAGAAGAGTAATGAAGATTTTCTGAGAGAGGTCAAAGCAAAAAGAGAGCTAATTTCCAATATTAGGAAGAAGTAATCATAATTTTTTGGCCATGTAATGAGAAGAGAACAGCTGGAATATATTGTAACAACTTGAAAAATTGAGGGACGAAGAGAAAGAGAGAAGCAAAGAGAAAAAAAATACCAGACAGCTTAAGAGAACGGCTTTGGCAGAAGATCAAAAACAGAAATGATAAATAACTGTCGAGATCGAAAGTTGTGGAGAGACACGATCACCTACGCCAGCAGTCCCGGTACTTGATGATGATGATGATGAGTATTGGTTATCTCAACATTTATATGTGTTGTAGCATTGCTTATCCCACTGTTGGGGTGAACACAAGCAGTGGTCAGCGCATTATAGCCGACGTCATTATCAGGTATGTTGTGTGATCTCGTATCAATGCGTTGACTTCCGTTTCCAAGATGGCGGATCTAGTCCACGTCCTCTCGATCGCTGCAGAAAATGCACCCAAGGTCTGATTAATTTCGGATCTTCATTGCACTTTTCTGCGTAAAAGTCAAAATGATGATATGCTTGATACATCTGTGTCGCTAAGACGAGGTCGTAGGTCGACAACAGTCCGTTTTTGACGAATCAAGTGTTGTGAGTGAGACATTCCACCGTCCAGACTTCATCTGTGCTTTACGTCACATTAGTGCTGTTCAAGACCGTTATTGGGATTCTTTGACGCAAGTTATTTCCACGTTACACATTAATGTAAACTACTTCGTCAGTCGCAGTTTTGTCTCTTTGGGGAAGTTGCTTCGTGTATTGTTCGTCGTAGACTGTTTACACTTGAGTAATCAGACATAAGTCTAAAGGTATCGAGATTATGAGTTTGGCGACATTGTGTCCTACGTCATCGTATTGGTTCCCTAAACCGGCCGTGCGCAAATCTTACGGTCTGCTGTTTGATGTGCAACAAGAATAAATTGACGACTGACTGTGTGTCTATATGTTCGGAATTGGAGTCATCAACGATGGCCTAACATCATCAAGTGCTACGATGATCATCATTTTCGGGAGGACGTGACTTACCGGTATATGGGGATAGGCGGCGGGAACAAATGGAGGCTATGCATTAAATGTGTTCCTTGTTGCAGTTTCCTCATATTACAAGTCGCATGTCTGTGTTAGTCACCTCTAGTGACTCGGGCAGATGGTGCTCGTAAACCTGGGAAGGCCGACCATCTAAGGGCAGAATCCCCCGACAGAAAAGATCAACTGCTGCCTTGCAGGAAGATTGGGGACAATCAAAGGCTAAGGAAAGCAAACCTGAAAAAATGCTGGCTGAAATCGGATGCACTGGGCCACTGGCGTAGAACACAGTGCAACGTATTAACGGGTGTTCAGTCAGAGTGGATCTGACAGACTCTAATTGTGATGTTCTGTCTGTGGGGGCGATCAACACACTTAGCCTGACAGCTGACTTCATATGAGAGTCTGGAATCCTTACTCTGATTGAGTCCTGAACGCAGAGAGAGAGAGAGAGAGAGAGTATCAATGCGTTAATATGTGGTTTAACATTGTCTTAGCAGGGTTTATATGTGTTGTAACATTATATTAAAGTAATGTCCAAGTGAATTTTAGCCAACATTACTTATAGTGACCAAAGTGCCGAATTTCCTGTTCCGGAAAGTGACGACTGTTTGAGCATATTCCGAAAACTTTCGGGTTCTCTAAAATGTAATTATGTAAATGATATGGGACGGTTATTTAGGGTTGATTTTCCAATGGAGAGAAGAGTTTGGAAAAGGATGGGGGGGGGAGTGAAACATGAACGGAACCAATTGGTAGAATGGTGGAGAGATGGCTGGGAAAGAAGACAGAAGCAGTAGAAAGGTCATGAATGAGAGATTTGGTATAGACAATGAGAGACAGAAAATGGGAGATGGAGTGAGTGATGAGAAAGAGATTCTTCGTTCAAGAGAATGGAAGTGATATTGATGGAATGAAAGGTAACATGATTCAGAGGGCGATAGGAAAATAAAATGAAAGATAACTATGTCTACAACGCGATAATGTAATAAGATGATAGATTATGAGTTAATTTAATATTGAATGAGACTAAATACAAGTGAGACATCATGCATTAGAGAAAATAAGAATAATACAGAAGACATCAGAAAAGAAGTCAGATTGATAAAGATAGAGATAAAATGTGAGGAAAAAGTCTGCAAAAAAGAGAGAAAGAATTAAAGGCAGAAAGAAAGAAAGAAAGAAATTAGGAAAGAAAAAAGAAATAAAGATAAAAAATAATAAAGAAAGAAAGAAAAAAAAGAAAGACAGAAAGAAAAAGAAGAAACAAACAAACAAACAAACCAACAAAATAAAGTTGTAGGTAGCTCACTGTAAAATAAAACATTCTGACAAACAATTATGTCATACAGCAATAGTATTAAAATCATTTGTCGCTGACAAAAACCTAAGACAAAAAAAACGAAAGGTGAAGAAAACAAAAGGGAAGATGAACACTGGATTAAACCTTCCGAATAAATTCTGAAAATTTTTCCAAGAGTAATTAAATAAGAGAAAAAAGTTTTCCCCTATAATATTAACAACAACAACAACAACAACATAAAAGAACTTTATTTTCTTGAAATTCTTCTTAATCTTGTCCTTGGAACAAACACTCATGGGCCCATACAATTTGTTCCGTCTTGTGGCGCAACAACAAAATCTCTCCACTTGTTTCGCTCAGTAGTTTTATATCAAGTCTAGCCGGTAATATTCAATTTGCCACTTCTGGACTGCACCGAGTTGTCTTTGGTCTGCTCTCCATCGCTTCCCACTGGAATCTAAGCCATAACAGTTCTTGTAACGGTTTAAAAATCTCTGATTAGATCTTGGTCTATACATTTCCAGCTCCTTCCTGCTATCATGTATAAGCTTTCTACTTATTGCAAACCTTGAACACAACATTCACGAAGAAGGGAAATTGCAAACCTTGAACACAGCATTCACGAACAAGGAAAATTGCAAACCCTGAACACAGCACTCACGAACAAGAGAAATTGCAAACCCTGAACACATCACCCACGAACAAGGGAAATTGCAAACCTTGAACACAGCACTCACGAACAAGGGTAATTGCAAACCCTGAACACAGCACTCACGAACAAGGGTAATTGCAAACCATGAACACAGCACTCACGAACAAGGGAAATTGCAAACCCTGAACACATCACTCACGAACAAGGGTAATTGCAAACCCTGATCACAGCACTCACGAACAAGGGTAATTGCAAACCCTGAACACATCACTCACGAACAAGGGTAATTGCAAACCCTGAACACAGCACTCACGAACAAGGGAAATATCAAACCCTAAACACAGCACTCACGAACAATGGAAAGAGGAGAGCGGAAGTAAACCTGCAAGAAGATTGATATAAAAAAATAGCAGACATTCGATGACCGTGCCATAGACACGCTTCAGAGATTTACCTTAACTCTCCATTTTTCCTCGACGCTGGAAGGCACGAGACAGATTAAAATAATTAAATAAAGGTCATTTTCAATTGCTGGTTTATTTTTGGTTAAAACATTCTGAAAATTTTCCCGGGGCAGATTCTATGAAATTGTGACAGTTTAATATTCCGTTTGCTATCCAGCTCTAAGATTCATACAGAATCAGTGAAAGTACGTAGCTCTCCAATATATGTTGAACTGAATCCTACTTATCCTAAAATCGTATTTTCCGTACGTCCCAAGTTTTAAAAAAATGAGTTAAAAAAAAAACTTAATGAGGAAGACAAACTGGCGAGTATTGGAGAGAAGTTAATGTCTGCATCAATTGTCTGAGCTCGGCGAGTCTACCAATCTGAGACGTACGCGACCTAGCAGAACGACGGCCCGTTGTTTGCTCACGAAAATCAATGTTTTTCTCTCGCTTCGTACTCGTTTTTTGTTGCAACTCGGCCTTCAGTAAATAGAGAAGGGGAGAAATTATAATTTAGTTATTAACTTGTCCTTTTTTATTTTGGAAGATTGTAGATCGGTAGGGATTGTGGAATTTGTAAGAAGTATAGAAAAATAGAGATTTGGGATCAATATGGATTGTAAAATTGGTAAAGAAATGTAGAAATGTAGAAATTCAGATTAGGATGGTTTTTAGAATCAGTAATGAGTATAGAAATGCAATAATTTGGTATTGACAGTGACCGTAGCTCAGTTATGAAAGTAGGAGCTGTGGAGGACTAATAATTTTAATTTGTGAATGATAGAACTTCGGTAATGATATCAGTTTTATAAATATTGATTATCGATGTAAAGAATGTACTTTACTGCACCCAGAGCTGACCCAAGAACAATAAGATAACAACCGCTACTGAGATTAAATGTGTCAGATGAATGACAGGAAACAACCTGAGAGATAACGTTAGAAATGAAGAACTGAGAAAAAAGCTAGCAATAAACACTGCCATAGAATATATAAAGAAAAAAAACAAATAAAATGGTTTGGCCATATGACAAGGCAGAGTAATCAAAACACAACACTTCGAGCACTCAATAAACGTTGCGAGAATACCAGAACCAAAGGTCGACCATGAAAAAGATGGGTCGATGGAATATTAGAATCACTAGGAAACATAATAGCAACAGAGGCGAACAGAAGAGCAAAAGACCGCAAATTATATATCCCCTCGACGCTGAAATGCAAATGAGGAAGGAAAGGAGAAGAAGAGAGCTGACCCATCGATGTTCAGAAAGACCCAATGGGTGACACAAAAAGTGTGTACTAATAATTCAATTGCTACCCATAATTCCCTCTGTCATCACATTTGTATCGAGACTAATCCCCGCCTTCACACCCCCCCCCCCAAATATTTTTATAATATCAGAATTACACCAAAATCAATCGATATGTCACTTCCAATAAACAGTCACAGATAGATAGTACATTATCTTATTTCGCGAGCTCGAAAGTTCCCAATAAAGACACCCTCGAAGCAAGCTCAAAAGTTGCCAATAAAGAAGCCCTCGAAGCAAACACGAAAGTTACCAATAAAGAAGCCATAAAAGCAAACTCGAAAGTTGCCAATAAAGAAGCCATCAAAGCAAAATCAAAAGTTGCCAATAAAGAAGCCATCAAAGCAAACTCAAAAGTTGCCAATAAAGAAGCCATCAAAGCAAACTCGAAAGTTGCCAATAAAGAAGCCATCAAAGCAAACTCGAAAGTTGCCAATAAAGAAGCCATCGAAACAAGCTTGAAAGTTGCCAATAAAGAAGCCATAAAAGCAAACTCGAAAGTTGCCAATAAAGAAGCCATCAAAGCAAACTCAAAAGTTGCCAATAAAGAAGCCATCAAAGCAAACTAAAAAGTTGCCAATAAAGAAGCCATCAAAGCAAACTAGAAAGTTGCCAATAAAGAAGCCATCGAAACAAGCTTGAAAGTTACCAATAAAGAAGCCATCGAAACAATCTCGAAAGTTACCAATAAAGAAGCCATCGAAACAATCTCGAAAGTTACCAATAAAGAAGCCATTGAAACAAGCTCGAAAGTTACCAAGAAAGAAGCCATTGAAACGAGCTCGAAAGTTACCAATAAAGAAGCCATCGAAACAAGCTCGAAAGTTACCAATAAAGAAGCCATCGAAACAAGCTCGAAAGTTACCAAGAAAGAAGCCATTGAAACAAGCTCGAAAGTTACCAATAAAGAAGCCATCGAAACAAGCTCGAAAGTTACCAAGAAAGAAGCCATTGAAACAAACTCGAAAGTTACCAATAAAGAAGCCATCGAAACAAGCTCGAAAGTTACCAAGAAAGAAGCCATTGAAACAAGCTCGAAAGTTACCAATAAAGAAGCCATTGAAACAAGCTCGAAAGTTACCAATAAAGAAGCCATCGAAACAAGCTTGAAAGTTACCAATAAAGAAGCCATCGAAACAAGCTCGAAAGTTACCAATAAAGAAGCCCCTGAAACAAGCTTGAAAGTTACCAATAAAGAAGCCATCGAAACAAGCTCGAAAGTTACCAATAAAGAAGCCATCGAAACAAGCTCGAAAGTTACCAATAAAGAAGCCATCGAAACAAGCTCGAAAGTTACCAATAAAGAAGCCATCGAAACAAGCTCGAAAGTTACCAATAAAGAAGCTAAGGAAGCAAGCTCGAAAGTTACTATAGTCCGTTCAGATTCGTTTGCCGAGATGTTATGATTTATAATTCAAAAAGTTCTTGATGATTTCACATGATTTTTGGCATACGGTGTTAAAATGTCCATGTCACGAGAACATATGTGTTACTCGATGTCTAGCTATAACGGTTTTCTTAAAGCGGCGAATTCCTTTGATCTTTGCCCATGTAACTATTATTTTGACCCTAATCAAAATGTTTTACAGTAATCTAGTGCAACGATGACCCATAGGCGTGTCCATAAAATTTTACTTGGTGGCAAGTATACAAATTTTAAATTATATATAGAACTTTTGTTCGTAGAGTCAATTTGATATAGTTCCATGCTCTTGGTGTGAGTTTCCCAAATGTTGTCGCTGCCTTTCAAATACGTACATTTAGTTCCTCATCTAAGGAAAGTGTGGCTGTAATAGTGGATCCAAGATAGCTGAACTTCTGTACTGACTCAAGCAGGCTTCCATTCAAAGTAATGGTTGTTGGTTTGCTTATAACATATTTTTGATTGCTTGGGTGGTCTTGAACAATAAACTGTTTAACAAATCAACTAGGAAATTTTGCAAATCAAACTATTTATCTGTAGACTTAATCAGAGTAATGATCATTCAGAATCAGACGAGTCAAATAGGTCGATTACTGCTTTCGGCTGAACAAACAACAAACCATCCTTTTTCCAATATTCCTCTTCTTGTCGTAACACATGATCCTCACATTTTACCCAGTAGTCTTTATTTATATTTGATAGAGCCTGATTTGTAAGTGTCTCAACATCGCATAATTTGAAAGTTTTATTTGTATATGCTACGTGTCCTTTAACTTTTGCCCAAACTAGTTCTATAGGATTTAAGTGTGCATGATATGGAGGTAGTCTCAAACATCTATGGCCATGTTCTTGAATTAACTTGTCTATTTTAAATATCTTTGTACGTTGTGTCTGTTTTACAAGGCTAAGCAATTCGGGTTTCAAGTAGCTGTCGTTAACTTGTATGTGTTCTTTTATGAGCCACGTTTTGATTGCATCTTTTGTACTTGATGATGTTGGGATTCTATCTTCAACGTTAACTACGTTATGGTATGAAGCATTGTCCATTATCAGACAAGAAGGTCGATCTAATATTGGAAGGATAGTTTTCTCGATCCAGTCTTTAAATATGTGCCCATTCATTTCGGAGTGGTAGTCTCTATTGTCTATGGATTTTGAAATGAAAACGAGATGAGCATTCTGCAACAACCCATTATGTCTGCTACCTGCATGTGCAACTATCAAACGTTGCCCTTTACTGCTTGGTACTGATCTTTTAATACTTCCATCTGCTAACTGCCATTCCTTTTCATTTGTATGATGAGCGTTGATCCAAGTTTCATCTAAATAAACAATATCATAATCATTTTCGCGCATTTCCTTCACTTCACGTAAATACTTGCTTCTAAGAGCTACTAGATGTGGCTTCTCACAAATAATGTTTTTTCCACCAGCATACTTTCTAAAGGTGAAGCCTGCACTTCTTAATATTTTCCATAATGAAGTTTTTGATATTTCAATGTCGTTAGTTTTCAGCCAAAGCTTCAACTTTCTAAGTGTCACTTCTTCGTTTATATCAAACATTCGACAGATTTCTCTTTTTACTAGGTCCTTATCAAAACTGTCTAACGTTTCTTTCCTTCCTTGCTTTCCTGCATTTGTTGGCAATAAA
This sequence comes from Megaustenia siamemsis, assembly GCA_032433765.1. Classification (NCBI taxonomy): domain Eukaryota; kingdom Metazoa; phylum Mollusca; class Gastropoda; order Stylommatophora; family Ariophantidae; genus Megaustenia; species Megaustenia siamemsis. The sequence continues at coordinate 24,215,160 of JAVIAB010000092.1, read as the reverse complement.
TATCCGCTTCCTTTAACTATTCGATCAAATGAACGTTTACACAAACCTAAAATATGCATTGTTCTCTTCTCAGGGTTTGATAAAGAACAATAAAGATGTCCCTTTTTACGCTCTCTGCAGAAGTATTGATAAATCTTTATAGCAATGTTATGCTCAGTAAAATATTTTGCCTTTATATTCATTCTCACATAGACTTGCAGAAGATAATATGGATAGTGCCGCCTCCTTTCTGTAAATATTGAGATTTGCCTCTGAATTATGACTCGAACTCGAGTCTACGGCCGTGATTTTGACGTCACATAATTTCCGGTTTCGGCTAAAATGTCATTTTGTGCTAAACGGGAAATTTCATATGTAACATTTCTTTATAAAAATTTATAGTGGAAACATAACTATTTTAGGACGGTGCGCATTCAGCCGTGAAGGTCATGCCTATATGTTAAAGAATCAGCTGTGAGATGTAAGCATCTACATAATCCCGCCGGTGTTTATAATATCGATTAACTTTTTTTTAATATAGGTTAAATAAGGCATCTTTGAAACTGGATCACATTTCTTTGATAAAAAAAATATTTTTATAGCGACATTAGTATTCTAAACCTAACTTCAAAAGATCAATGCAAATGAACAATAAGTTTTTGAAAAAAATAAATTAATGTCTAGGCAAACGAATCTGAACGGACTATAGTAAAGAAGCGCTCCAAGGAAGCTTATAATGAATGCAAATCTATAGGAACTGCAGGCTGTTAACAGCTGTAATTCGTTGATGCTTGTTTACCGGCAAAGATTTACAATGTGAAGATGGTGGATAAGGATTTAGCTAGGTAATGATTAGTGATTGCATGAATTCTTTGTAATTTGACATGATTACATGATTAACAAGCACTGCAGCTTTGTTAGAATTGTCCTTAGGTAAGATAAGTCGCTTTTAAAAAATAGTAATTATTTAAGGTATGTAGACCGTTTACAATTATAGTAGGTTAACTATGGTAGATAGATACTAATCTTAATTAGGTAAAGACTAGATCGTTAAAGATTGTAGTTTGGGGATTGGGGATTGGGGATCAGTAAACTGTGTACACTGTCAGATAGTTTTACTGCTTCCAACCTAACGCTCTGGCTTGATCATCGAGTGCACGCGGGTTCGATTCTAGCCTGACACCCTTCACATGAAATCCAGAAATGGGTACATGGTTCAGTATTTGAAAGCAAAAACAGCGAAGACAGCGGTGTTGTTATTTCCAGATGATTACGCCTAGTACAGTTGAATAAATTTAGAATAAATGTACTTGTTCATTCACCAACGACATTTTGTGTAACGAGACATTATTTTTTAAAATATTTTATTTCCATCTAAACATGAACACATACACGCAAGCAAACAGCAGGACCGCATACACATGATGCATAGGTTTAATATAACAAACGCGCATACATGCAGGTATATTTAGTTGCACAGCCAATCATGAGGATATGCTGCAACATGCAGAGAAAGAGATAGAGGAGAGAGAGAGAGAGAGAGAGAGAGAGAGAGAGAGAGAGAATGAGTGAAACATATAAAAACAGTACTTTTCATTTTCTCAGTCAAAAATGGACCGGAACTCTATCGTCATCACATAAAATAGCACATTGCGATATATCAACAATGTGTGGAGTAGTTACATTTGTACTATAGTTGTTACTAACCACAATATGTGAATATAACTATGCTAAGTTCTATTTTTTATTGACTTATATGTATTTTGTGATCATACTATTTGGAGGGAACCTTCACTCTTTACTTACACAAGACGTGGAGGGAACTTTTACTATTTACACACTCAAGACATGGAGGGAACCTTTACTGCTTACTTACACAAGACGTGGAAGGAACCTTTACTGTTTCCTTACACAAGACGTGGAGGGAACCTTTACTGTTTACTTACACAAGACGTGGAAGGAACCTTTACTGCTTAGTTACACAAGATATGGAGGAGCCTTTACTGTTTCCTTACACAAGACATGGAGGGAACCTTTACTGTTTACTTACACATGACGTGGAGGGAACCATCACTCTTCACTTACACGTCATAAACCAACGTCAATATCCAGTGTGTGTAGATAGCAAATTGTTAGTCAGTACTCTACCTCTTGTTTTATCTGTTCCTTATCAGGAAGCGTCCCTCTCTTCTTTATTTGTTGATTGTCGGGAAGTGATTTTCCATGGTTCCTTTATGAATTGATTGCCGGGAAGTTATTTTCCCTAGCTCCTTTAATTGTTGCTTGGGAAATGATTTTTCCTAGCTCCTTTAATTGTTGATTGTTGGGAAGTGATTTTCCATAGCTCCTTTAAAAGTTGATTGTCGGGAAGTTTTTTTCCTCGCTACATTATCTCTTCATTACCACAATGCATCTTCTATCTCTTTTCAATTTCATGCTATTCCTTAGATGTCTTTTCCCTTCTACCTTTTATTTTCTTTCTACATTATCCTCATTTTGCTATCAATGTTGCTCCGACAACTTCTTAAAAGTCGCTGATATCAAAACTGCATAGCCGAAGTCGCTACTTATCACTCCCAAGAGTGTCACAAACTTTCTATAGTTGTATTCGTTAATTTCGTATTTTCTCTTATCGCCGCCTATTTTCTAATTATTAATCCCTTATCGTTCCTATAAACCAGTCTCTCTGTAGCTCCTGTACCAAGAACTTATTTACAGTAAATTTGCCAGTGTCGAACATTCCAGAGTATCCGGATGATCAGTTCATGAGTGATTATACAGTTCATATCAACATTGCGAAATATTATCGATGTACCATAGACGGGCCAACAAAACAGGAAAACATTTGGTAACTCAAATAAAATAACTCACCAAAGTATTCTGATAAAAATGAGTTTTTATTTAAGGAGCAATTTGCTTACTGTACATTGTTTATTTTGTGCACAATTTTCGAGACGATTAATCATTGATTTTGTGACACATCACCTCATTTTTGTCCTATTTTCAATTATATATTGCCATAATGCTCATAGATTGTTCAGTAATTTACTCGCATTATCTGCTGAGTATTCCAATTAAATATTATGTTGACGAAAAATGCATAGGTTTGAATTTTTACGTTTCATACAGAGCACTAATTTTTATAACGATCTTAATTACAGTAAATAACAGGCTTAGAACGTGGTATTATTTCATGGTGTGGAGTTAATGAAACAACAGAAAGCAACGGAGATAAGAATGGAGAAAAGTTGTGATCGATCTAACTGGTGTGTTGACATTATTATTAAAGTGAAAAGACTACCTTTTTTTAGAGCTATCATTTTACCTGTTCAAAAAGTTAAGTAGCAGCAGAGTTGGCTTGACAAAATAAGGGGTTATCATTTTCATTATATAACAAGATTTTTTGTTATAATTTATGTGCTATAGGTCGTTTCAAAATGTTTTGAAGGTGTTTAAAATTCCATATCTCTGCAACCAATTGATTGATAATGCTGAAATTTTGCATATGGTCTTGTGATTTTTTGGTCCCAAGAAGTACATTCATTTCCTCACCAACAAACGTATAGTTTTAAATATTCTTTATTTGAAGTATACAAATTTAAGGCATTTTGGTCAAACCATATATTTGGAGGAATTACCGCTTCATATGAGTGAGCACCCACGGACTTGTCATCTTGAACGTAATGCGCGCCAATTTCCCTGTTTTAAGCACTAAAAAACACATAAAACGCGTCATAGTTATAATTTTATATCCGGTGCATCCCATTTCCTGTCGCTTTGTTGTGATTTATGTGCAACGGCGTATCCTAATTATTGGGTAATTTCGTTAAATTTGTGATCTGTTAGTCAATGGGTATAAAAGTAAAGTTCCTTACATTGCAATCAGTGGCAATAAAGGTGTATAAATATTTTTGCATAGAAGCTAAGCGTGGAAAACTGTATCGAAGCATCTCAAAGCCAGAAAAGAGAACTATTCACGCATTGGGTATAAGCAAACGCTTTTTCAAACAAGTGCTTAAAGCTAACGGAGTGTCCAGTTCAATCAAGACTAGGACGCTAGGAAGAAAGAAAGTAGTAGATAGTTTTGACAAGGAAGTGATTAGAAGAGCAATTTGTAAAATGTTCGATTCCAAAGAAACTGTGGCTTTAAGAAAACTGAAAATTCGACTGAGAGCAGAAAATGACATTGTTGTGTCGAAAACAACATTATGGAGAACTGTTAGAAGCATCGGTTTTACGTTTAGAAAGTACGATAGTGGTAGAAATGTCATCTGCGAGAAGCCGCACTTAGTTTCTATGAGGAGTAAATATTTACGTGAAGTACGGGAAATGCGTAACCAAGGTTATGATATTGTATTTCTAGATGAATCTTGGATAAATTCTCACCACACAAGTGCAAAGGAATGGCAGTTATCAGATGGAAGTATTAAAAGATGTGTACCCACTGGAAAAGGACAGCGTATTATAATGGCACATGCAGGCAGCCGAAAAGAAGGGTTGGTGAAAAATGCAGAACTTATATTCACCTCTAATTATACTGACAACAGGGACTATCACACCGAGATGAATGGCCATATATTTAGAGAGTGGATTGAAAATACTCTTCTTCCAATTCTAGACAGACCATCCTGTCTGGTAATGGACAACGCGTCGTACCACAACGCTGTGGCAGAAGAAGACAAAATTCCTACATCTACCAGTACAAAAGATGTTATAAAGATTTGGCTAAGAAAGGAAGGAATTCCATTTAACGAGGGATTTTTGAAACCTGAATTACTGTCACTTGTTAAGAAATCGCAAAAGACCAAAGTATTCCAAATAGACAAAATCATTCAACAGCATGGTCATACGTGCTTGAGACTGCCCCCTTATCATCCACAATTAAACCCCATTGAACTCGTTTGGGCAAAAATTAAAGGGCAGGTGGCAGCTGAGAATACAAGTTTTAAACTATGCGATATAAAAGGACTGACATATGCTGCTCTATCACAGATTGACAAATATTTTTGGTGCAAATGTGAAGATCATGTCTTAAAAGAAGAAAATGACTATTGGAAAAAAGATGGACTATCGTTCGTTCAGCCCAGATTAGTAATCAATATGTTAGACTCCTCTGATTCAGAATAAATGAAATAATAATGGACGTTTTTATATGTCCGCATGATCAATCTTTAGCTAAAGTTGATAACGTTTTGAAAATGTAAAGATTCTTGATATGTGTACTGCAGGCATGCAAAGAAACTAAATCACTTTCATATGTCTTGTTTACGTAAAATAATGAAAGTCACATGGAAAGACATAAAACGAACAATGTAGCTCTTTACAGTGAAGAGGATCCCGAGCTTACATCGGACTCTTTAGTCACATGCGTACCCATAAACAATAACTTTGCTTGATATGTCATGCTCGTTATCGCTCGCAACGGATAATTAATTTTTTTAAATGTATTCTTTGTTGTATATTGTTTAAATAGTTTTCATTAATGGAACTGTTTATACGCTGATTTGTTTTAGACCGTCTGTAAAGGCTATAACATTGACATTCTCATAGTGTTTTAAAGAAAGTAAACAATAGAAAGTAAACAGTTGATAAACGCCTCCAACTTTCAAGTTGTGTAGAGACGCCTATGTCGAGAAGCTGATTTCCATTAATGTACGGTAAATTATTTTCTCCAGGAGCAAAAAGATCCGTAAATTCACTGAGATCAAAGGAAAGTGCTGCTTCATGATGAAGCATACTTCCTACATCATTAAATTTTGTGAAATCGGTGGGACCTTGGAAAAACAAGGCCAGATGCAAAAAATCAAGTTTGTAAGTGCAGGGAAAGAGGAGATATTTCATGTTAATCGTGAACATTTAGATTTGAAACGACCAATAGTAAAGTAATCTTATTTTATTTTTGTCATGTTCTTATTTGTGCGTCTTTTAGCTGCCCCCCTTTCTAATTATTTCTCCTATTCCTTCTCTCTATCTTTCCTTCTGTTGATTGTGTGGTGTTACATAATATCGTCTCTAAATCTCTCAGTTTTTCTTTCTCTCTTTAACTATCGTTGTTTTCTTTTCTTTCCTACTCCTGTCGCTTTCTTTAATTTTATCTCTCCTTTTCTTTCTGATTCCTTACGCCTTCCTTTTCAATCTCTCACTCGATTATTTTCTCGTTGTCTTTATTTTTTTTCCACCTTTGCCTCATGTTTGTTTCAAAGCTCAATCTTTTCTTCTTCAGTCTCTGTCTATATCTGTCGCATGCATTCTCTCTTTCGCGGACATCCTTTTCTGATTTTTTTCCCCCTATTTCTTTTGCGTCTCTCTCCGTGATCCACACACACGCAAATACGCACGCGCGCACATGCACACACACACACACACACACACATACACACAACCTCTCTCTCTCTCTAAGCTGTTTTCTCCCTGTCTGTTATACGCCTTTTCTATTTACATATATATATAGGAAATTAGAGAAATCGCCAATCAACCACTAATATCTTCAGTAATAAAGAAAAGACGATGGTCATACGTTGGACATGTGATGAGAAGAGATAATAATCGAATAGCAAAGCAAGCCCTCATATGGGAAACAACAGGTAAAAGAAAAAGAGGAAGACCCAGGGAGACACTGAGAAGAACATTGATGAGAGAGGCAAGAGCAGCAGGAATCGGCTCCCTCAATGAGATAGAACTGCTTGCACAGAACAGAGACAGATGGCGAGATTTGATAAAATATCTTTAAAAGAAAACTGCTAGAACAAAAATTCATATAGGAGAAGGTGTATCTTGGTCTACGCCCTATGGGCCGGTTACGGCTCGAAAGGTCAATAGATAGATAGATATATATATATATAAACACATGTACACTGTATTAGTACACTAATTAAGTGTTGTACATATATATATATATATATATATATATATATATATATATATATATATATATATATATATATAAAACTTTTTTTGGCCGAAAAGGTTCGGAACGCGTTCCCGTACACGTTTAGTATTTTACCGGTCCAAATATATATAAAATTGTGTGTCTTTTATGCAGAGGTGGTGACCTTGAGGTGATCAGTAGATGGCGTTGGCACGCAAGGTACAAGGAAAACAATTGGACAAGGTGGCGACTCCCTCGCAACAGTGCACTTAGCAAGAGCAGCGAAGTGTAGTGATTATTTTTGTTTCGCAAATAATACCTGAAACATTTATAGACTCATCCTCCTATAAGAATGTAGTGATAGGTGTATGAGTCGTACACTAGTTTGTGGACGGACTGAGAGGTCGGCGTCACTAGTGTCTAGGATTCTCCTCGCATGGCTCTAGCCAGCTATAGATTTACAAATTTACAAAGACCCGCGGCTACAAAATAAAACAGGAAAACCCACCAACTAGCGTGACGTTTTCATATATAGGAGATATAGACGGCTGACCCACAGACAACTACAGATTTACTAAGGCTCGAGGTCAGAAAATAAAGCCGGAAAACTCGACCAAGTAGGTGGGCGTTTTCTGTTATATGAGCTATAGAATGTAGACTTCACTCTACCGTCAATCACTCCTGCTCCCAAAGCAAGAAAACGTCACGCTGGTTTGTCCTTTTTTCGGGAATTCCATCTCATTCCGCAGGCCTAAGTAAATCTATAGTTGGCTGTTTCTGACTTCACTCTTCCCACAACCACCCCTATTCGCAAAGTTGAAGACGTCACGTTGGTTGGTCATTTTTCAGGAATTCCCTCTCAGCTCGCAGGCCTAAATAAATCAATAGATGAATGTAGTCTATAATTTACTGCAGTACTGAAGTCAAGATTACAACTTTGGAGAACGTGACACGAGAAACCCGGCGCATCACAGGCAAGGAGGTGGCATTACTATTGAGCATTAGTGTTGGATCAGCCCATCACAGGCAAGGAGGTGGCATTACTATTGAGCATTAGTGTTGAACAGACCATCACAGTCAAGGAGGTGGCATTACTATTGAGCATTAGTGTTGAACAGACCATCACAGTCAAGGAGGTGGCATTACTATTGAGCATTAGTGTTGAACAGACCATCACAGTCAAGGAGGTGGCATTAATATTGAGCATTAGTGTTGAACAGACCATCACAGTCAAGGAGGTGACATTACTATTGAGCATTAGTGTTGGATCAGCCCATCACAGGCAAGGAGGTGGCATTACTATTGAGCATTAGTGTTGGATCAGCCCATCACAGTCAAGGAGGTGACATTACTATTGAGCATTAGTGTTGGACAGACCATCACAGTCAAGGAGGTGGCATTACTATTGAGCATTAGTGTTGAACAGACCATCACAGTCAAGGAGGTGACATTACTATTGAGCATTAGTGTTGAACAGACCATCACAGTCAAGGAGGTGGCATTACTATTGAGTATTAGTGTTGAACAGACCATCACAGTCAAGGAGGTGACATTACTTTTGAGCATTAGTGTTGGACAGACCATCACAGTCAAGGAGGTGGCATTACTATTGAGCATTAGTGTTGGATCAGCCCATCACAGTCAAGGAGGTGGCATTACTATTGAGCATTAGTGTTGGATCAGCCCATCACAGTCAAGGAGGTGTCATTACTATTGAGCATTAGTGTTGAATAAAACCATCACAGTCAAGGAGGTGGCATTACTATTGAGCATTAGTGTTGAATCAGACCATCACAGTCAAGGAGGTGGCATTACTATTGAGCATTAGTGTTGAATCAAACCATCACAGGCAAGGAGGTGACATTACTATTGAGCATTAGTGTTGGATCAGACCATCACAGTCAAGGAGGTGGCATTACTATTGAGCATTAGTGTTGAATCAAACCATCACAGGCAAGGAGGTGACATTACTATTGAGCATTAGTGTTGAATCAAACCATCACAGGCAAGGAGGTGACATTACTATTGAGCATTAGTGTTGGATCAGACCATCACATCATTCAAGACGAGATGAAGCTTTGAAGAATGTTTAAGATGGATGCCCAAGCATATTGCACGAGTTGTTGCACACATTCCGAAAGAGTTCTTGTCCCTTGTTTCTGTGCGCTTCTCAACCGCTAGCGTAAATATGCATAAACTTGAAGGGTAATATTCTGAACTTTGATGTGATGATTTCGGTGTTTTCAATAAATACATCACACACACACACATATATGCACACACACACACACCCACCCTCTCTCTATCTCTCTCACTCTGTTTCTTTCATTCTTAGTTCAATATTCTGAATAATTCTATTAAATTATAATGTTGTCATTTTTTTTCTCAAGTATCCATTTTTTCTCTCTCTCCTTCCCTCTGTGTTTTCTTGCTTTGCTCTTCTCGTCGTTTATATTTCTTGCTTGTTTTCTTCTTTCCCAATCACTCTGGTTAACTCTTGCTTGATTTCTCTCTCTCTCTCTCTCTCTCTCTTTCACTCTAGACTGTAATCTCCCCTTTGTCTGTTATTAAATATTCTTTTCTTTCTCTGCTTTTCTCTTACGTTTTCCTTTTTGTCGCAAACTCTGTTTGTTCTCACTTGCTTTATCGCAATGTCTTACTTATCTTAATTT